>MCJB01025268.1:36987-79897 GCA_002018475.1 Nicotiana obtusifolia | reverse complement strand
GGGGGGGGGGGGGGGGGGGGGGGTGTGTAGGAGGAACAAACTTCATCCCCTTTGCCAAGTAACCAAACAGGACGTACAATGTTCAGGTTATTAACCAACCTTTGCTGCTGAAAACAGGTCTTAGAAAGAAGCAAGGTAGTTAAAAGTACTAAACAATTTTTCTCCGTGTGTCTTTCCTTGTGAACCCTTGAAGCTTTCAATGCTTTGTAGATCTCTACCTACTACCTCTCTCGTATAAAATCATTTCACAGCTTGTACAAACAAGCTCGAGCCAAAGTTACGCAAAAAGACCAAAAACAAAGGTAAAAAAGATGATCTTCAAATTGACACCTCATATATTCACAAAACAATGCCCTTGCCTTCACTACAAAAACTTTTAGCCAGAGCGACGCTGCCCTACCATTCCATCTTCTCTGGTAGATATATACCAAGCTTAATGACTTCTATTCTAAATTGTAGAGCCTAAAAAATAACTTACCTGAAGGTATACGCCTTATACTACGATCTTTCTTGCATCTCTATGGGACTCATCAAGCAAAATTCACAGCTCGGAGCCCTCAGCTGACAGCTGAGTACTAGCCTATGTCTAACCACTGTTCCAGTTACCAATCACCAGGAAAAAGAAACCCACCTACTAGACCGTCCTTGCTCTTCCAAGTTCGAGAAATGACCTCAATCTGCATTTACATCAGTCCTGAGAACTTCTAAAACTGTTGCATTGCAAAAGAAGCATCTCTCACAATTCAGGAGGTGTCTGGAAATGCAGCCTAAGCAAGAAACATGAGAACAGGGCACAAATTGAGCATTTGCTTGACATGCATAACAGATGCAGCAGATGCTGTCATCATAATCTGTTTCGCCCCCATATCCTATTCTCTCAAGTTCTACCACCTCTGACTGACACATTAGCAGACTTGAAAATTTCTCCAGTTGCCTGATTTTCTTCAGATAATCATCTGCCCTGAATAAGCTAGCCTGGAGTTCGTGAAAAGAAGGTTAGAATACAGATGAAGCAATCCAAAAGCAATTACTATTGAAACCCATAAAAACACATTCGCATACATAAGCAGTCACCAAAAACAGCAAATGAGCACAGAGATGTCATTTACTTCAGGGACTTTAGCTAAGGGATATCTAATCAGAGAAGCAGAAAAAACCACCTAATCTTTGGATCTTCAATGCAAAATTACCTCATGTAGGCCTAGGTGATTTCTCCCTCTATCCCTCCCTTCATCCCTCCCTTAGTTTTCTGCTTTTTAACTGCCAAATCTAAAACCATAGTACCCAGGAAAATAAAAACAGAAGCAATATCGTTGCCTCTAAACCCATTTTTCATACCAGTGTGAAACTGGAAGTAGCCTAGGGAATTATCAAATTAATGAAGTGGAACAGAGACTAACCCAATTGTACTCCAAAAGATACTGAAATCCAGAAACTACAGTATCAGGGCAGTCCATACTGGCAAAAATCCCAACCATGTCATTCTGTCCAGTTTCTGATTCCCTGCTAGCATCGATCAAATTAAGAATGATTCCAGCAAGGGGTGCTAAAATCATCCCTTTATTGACTTTCTCTGGGGACTGACCTGGACGCCTTAGGAATCTGCAAGAATAACACAACTGAGTACCAAAAACAATTGAAGGAAACAACACAAAAACACACACACAGAGAGAAAAGGGCTCAATAGTCAATCCCATGTTAACAGGCAAACATCTCATTTTGGTGAAAATAAATGAAAAGAACCAACTATATTTTGATAATGCAGGGCTAAGATGAAGGCAAGCACAGAATATTTTAGGTCAATGCAAGTCTGCAAATTGAAAATTATTTTTTTCTTGTCAGAAGTATCAGGTTTCAGTCTTCCCTCTCCTAATATCAATCTCATTGCTCGGCCCACAGGGCTTTGATTCAAAGGTAAAGCAAGTAAAGCGTTAGATATGCGATAAAAACACAACATCAATTCGAACCATGCCGCTGATTAAGGCCTAGTATATAAATGGGAGAAGGATCGAGAAACAGGCCCATACTCCACCGAGTTTTGTTCCAATACGCCAACTAGGATGGGCTAGCTAACCCATAGGGATATCTCGGTTATCGAGAAAAGGTATCAATCTCATTACTTGAGATGGTGGCTGCCAATTTACTATTTGAACGTGAGTCAACTAATTCAGAAAAGAAAGGATCTCATAAAGGAGCAGCTCAACTCGTCCGGAGAATAAATCAATGTTTTCATTCAAATAATTCATCTTTGGTTGTTTCAGAGACAGAAACAAAATAAGCAGGAAAAATAAATCCATACTCCCTCACTCGAAAGATGCCTTATAAATATATAAATCAAAAGGCTAAAGGTGTTTAACATAAATGATGAAACTTACAGGTCTAAAAGATCAGGATCAGCTGCAGAAATTAAATGGTTTAGTATAAAGACAATAACTTCAGTCAGCCTTCGCAAATTTGTATCTGCTCCAGAGAGAAATGCTTGAGGGATCTCATGGGTACAAAACTCCAACACCCTAGCAAGATTGCATGATAGATCAAATATGACGCTGCATTTCCTTTGCTGAAACTCCAACACCTAAAAAGCACAATTGACACATTTTAATAGAGCAATAAGAAGAAGAAAAAAAGTAACAAAAGATTTCTTCAATCCATAAACTACTATGCCACCTGTGTAGAT
This sequence comes from Nicotiana obtusifolia, assembly GCA_002018475.1. NCBI lineage: Eukaryota > Viridiplantae > Streptophyta > Magnoliopsida > Solanales > Solanaceae > Nicotiana > Nicotiana obtusifolia. The sequence continues at coordinate 77,220 of MCJB01025268.1, read as the reverse complement.
AGTATGCAAAAAGTCGCTTTCACTTAAAAACAACAACCCCTGGGTACTACAAATATCTTGTAAAACGTAGGTAGACACTCTAAACCTAGATGTGATGAAAATTAAGTTCTTTTTTTATTTAAGAACTGTCGAGAATATTCCTTTTTTTTAAAGGTACAATTTTATACTAGATGACTTCATTAAAGAAACCATGAGTAGAATGTCACAACAACACAACCCAGTAAAATCCCATTAGTGGGGTCTGGGGAGAGTAGAGTGTACGCAGCCTTACCCTACCCTGGAAGAGTCAAAAGCAATTCACTAAGTATACCCAAAAAAAAAAATCCGGAGGTAAATAAAACATGCAGGTGTTCAAAATCCTTTAATTTGTATCCATACTCTCATATGGAACACAACCTCTCAAACATATCAGAAAATAACAAAAGCTATTACCACGGGCAAATTAGAAATGACATACAACAAAAAGACAATGTAATAGAAGTCATATACACAGAAATTCCTAAGTGTGGCCAGGTGAAAAGAGATGGATAAGAGGAGGGGAAGTAAAAGTGGAAGGTTAATGTAATCCTTTTCAAACTACCTGAAATAGGACAAAACAGGGCATCATTTTGGTGTACATAGCACAACCACAAAACAACCGTAGGTAAATGATTAATCAATGAGCTGTACCATCTCTAGATCCCCTCTTTTCAAGGGAATAATACCTTGTAAGTTTCCTGCATCTCGCGAACCGAAACTGAGAATTCTGTCATTGCCCAGCTCAGAGTGTTGAACAAACGATTCAGAAAAGTAGAAAATAATTCTTCATCATGAATGCAAACCTCCCGCAATAGTTTCTTCACATTAACAAAGCAGCAGAATTAGATCCACGAGCTACTCTAATTTTTTTCCTGGGAAGGAGGGATAAGCAGGATAAAAATGATAACTGTCTAGACAAAAGATAAATTATCACCAAGTCACCTGATATATAACTGATGAAGAGGAAGATGATTCGCCACGTTTTGATGAACCAAAACCTGAACCCTTGCACAACCGGAGAAGTATATTTGTTACGGGAATCCAAGATCTATTGTCAAAAGCAGACAGTAGTGCTTTAGGCATTCTCTGCGTTGCGGCTTCATTGCATTCAAAAGTAGCCAAGAACTCCTTGTACTGCACTAAGACAGAAATAGACTGCAGAAGAAGATCTCGCATCTCCGCACTGGATATCCTTGGATCATTGAAGTGGGTGACAGCGAAAGTGACCTGAAGAAGGAAAAATTAATAGCAAATACACGTAAAAGAAATGAAGCTAAATAATCTCGCACATAACAGGAAACAAGTACCAAAAGGAATCTAGCATTAATCATGTGGATCATTCCGGAATCAACCAAGCTATAGTAAGAAAATCTTTTTGTGCAAAAACTTTTTCTTATAAATACTTCTCTTTTGTTACGGTAGCTTTAGAGGGTGTTGATGCATTCGATTTCAGCTTATTAAAATAAGCAACCATGCAAATACCACTGGCATTATAGACTTAGTCCTAAAAGTACCATAGGAAAAAAAGGCATGTGACTAGAGTGAGAGACAGAGAGAAGAATGAGAGATGGAGAATTGAGACATACAAACGATATAAGTCCTTGCTTGAGAAATATTGTAGCAGGGACGAAAGGAGGGTCACTTTTACGAAGTACATGGAAGCAGTCCACCTGTCATTGAGACAAAAGAAAGGAAGATTACTTCCAAAAATTGAGGCAACTAACAAACCGACCAAATAAATGACATGAAATAGCTGGCAAAACATTTGCTAATGATGAGCATTTGAAAGCATAAAGCATTTTCCATATTTCCATGCCCAGAAATACAGCTATATATAGACAACAGTTTAAACTTTCTTCTCCAAGCTCTTCCTTTCTCTTTGCAGGTTGGTACACAAATGGACATGAAAAAGAAAGGAACGCAAAAAAAATGTACAAATACCACAATGTACATTATATAAGATAAGCCAGGTTTGTTCAATCCATTCAAGCCCATTCCCCAAACTACAAAACACAACGGCCTAGTAATGAAAAGTGCAGAGACAGAAAGGCAGATGGAAGCAAGGATGGAAGGAAAACGGTGGGCAAGAAAAAGTTTTTGGTTCACTTGGCTACTGTCTTTCACTAAAAGTTGTAGGTCCTTCTCGGCTTCACTATCCACGCCCGAAGAAAATCAAGTGGCACTAGCAAAGAGGTAGAGAAAAATTCATGCTCAAAATAAAAAGTGCAGTAAAGCATATATACAAACTATTGAGTCACTCTTTTATACAAGAAAAGGGGCAATTATGGTGGAGTTCCAAAATAGTATGCAGAGTAGGAAATTTTATTACCAAGGTTTCCAAATAGTACTCAGGAGTATAGAGAAAGACTGAGTCCTCTTTGCTAAGAATTAAAAGCAACTGAACAATCCACATGCATGCTGCATACATCCCCCTCTGCTTCCACCGAGAAAATAGAGAAACACGATACCTGTTAGATGATAGACAGCAAAGCTAAGTTATACCTCCTTGAAAGCAGAGAGCAGCTACTCATTTAATATGGAAAATATACTGATGCATTGGAAAATATACTGATGCATAATAGCGAAAACATTATTTGGAAATTCAACAAAACATGCGATGACCATATTACCAAGCACAATGTCTGACACAATCCATTACTTCTTCTCTGTATACGCTACGAGCCTCCTTCAGACGCTTTACATGTTCCCCGCAAAACTTTTCTCTGATCTGCTTATCAGTTTCTTCTAGAAGAGAGATTGACTGTGATTGCCGAGACATATACGATGACGCCTACAATTGAAATAAGAGAATCATTCAAATATGATGTGAATCCATGAAACATGACAAGGAAGAAAGCGTTCTTCCACAGCAATGAATTCAGTGCCGTCAGAATGGAATAAGAAAAGAAATGTCAATCGAACTGGCAGGATAGAAACATGTTAACCAAAAATGAGGGAAAACATCAGGAGCCATGTCCTCACACAAGAGAGAAGCAGATAGAACTAGTTCTGCACCTACTATATCAATCAAGTATGCCTTAATCTCATATTTCCATGAATCCATCAATCCCCATATTTGCATGAATCTGTCATATGAATCCTCAATGTCCACTCCGTTCAATTTATATCCATTCAATTCGGTATCAGAGAATTCATCATAGTAAAACTAATTTTACATTGGCTGTCAACCTACCCAAAACCTGCCCCCCACTATTTGCTGGGGCCGTCAATCTCGCCACTATTGAAACCTACCATATCATGAAATATATTCTCATGAAGAGAGACAGCACGTATAACTGATCTGACATCCAGCACATAAAACATGAAATTCGACTTCTGGACATCTCCCTCGGGCAGTACACTATCAAACTAACATATAACACCTTAGCTAGAGGGACAACAAAGATAGATGAGATCGCTAATCATTGCATAGGACATTAATTTCAAACAAGCAGGACAACTTAGAAATATGCGATCATTAATCATTAATCATAAACAGGACATTGTTTTGCAAAGCCAAATGTTGATCAGGTGGTTGCTTTTAATACTTTAATCGGGCCACAAAGAAGTGCAATGCACATCAAAGGCCACTACCTTAGCTTACGGTTCTGCAAAATAGCTTAATTAAACGCCACCAAAATAAATCCCTTCATTTCACGAAGTGCCAATGGGGAACAGGCAAGAGATCAAACTCATGGTGCCTTTACCTCATCTGCGCCACTCACATATTATATGCAAAAAAGGTAGCTTAATCACTACATTTAGTAAGGGGAAAATCCAGTCACCTGCTTGAAGTTGGGTGCAAGACCTAAATGATACAGCAAGAGCATGGCATCAAGTAGCTCCTCTTCTTTCAGTGTTGCTGAAGAAACGCTGTTCTCTCTGGAAACATATCTCATTTGCTGCATAGGACGGAAGCCAAAGTCTGATTCAGACTGGTCACTTGTGCTTGGTTTATCCGCTATGTCATCGTTCAAACTACTGGTGCTGCATTCTGCAGCAACATGAGCAGACCTCTCACGAATAGAGCTGCAATGTCCCCGTGAACCTTTTGTCACGTGTCTAATAGGATCTTTTGATATTCTTGTAAAATCAGCATCATAAGAAGAACAACAGCATGGCTTCTGCTTACTTAGATGTGTAACCCTATCTTCTTCATCGTCCATACACCCTTCTTCCCACCGAATCACTTCCTCCTGCAGCTCACTACTAATAGGATGGGACTTTGCTAGGTGATTATATGAACCACCAAGCCTAGGAATATCAACCCGATGAGGATCATTCTTGAGAAACAAGCCTACAGGAAAATTTTGCTGGCCTCCTCTGTGTAGGAAACCAACATCAGATGCTCCAGAGTCCTTCATCCAACCACAAATGTCCCCAAAACCTTCGGACAAGAAATGGAGTATGACACTAAACACAGAAACAAGCACAGAATTGCTTGAAACACCAGGAGGCGGCAAATTTCGATCTGCACCCCTGTTTTTAAGTAGAATGTTTTGTAAAAATGTCCTGAATACAGAGCCAGGTAGCTGAGGAGGTGCTGTAGGTGGCATGAACTGCATTACCAGGCGGCATAGGTCCCTCTGCTTCTCTTCAACCTGCAGAAGGAATAGGTTGAATTTGCTTGTGGATGAAGAAATATATAACGAAATAGCAAGCCTTTCTACACTTTCTAGTAGAAGGGATGGACATGTGTGATGCAATGATTCTTTGATGAAACATGATCAGCAAACAACTGGTTGATGCACTTAGTACAGGAACCAAGGCAATTTAAAAAGCCAGCTATACAGAAAAGCTGGGCAAATAGATGATCCATATATACACTAAAATCCATCATATCATCGTCCAAATGTATGATTAAAAAAGAGCAGCCAAGAAACTATAATATATTGAAGAACGTAGGACTTAAGCCACCCAAAATCATGCCGAACTAGGTGGTGCAGTATTGTTACTTACACAGCCTTATGGGGAAGATACACACATAATTTAAGGAACTACATGGAGAAGTCTGAATACAAATGACTAATGACTTGGTGTTTTTAATCTAAAAATGCCACCTTTTGCCAACAAAAAGACCAAGCAACATAAAAAAGAATTGTCAAGGCTCCAAAAGTTAGATTTCTTGTCTGTTTTAATGTGCGTCAGGGAGTAATATTTTTACTTAGATGTCCAAAGCCAGCTTTATGGATGAAGATTCAGTACAATTTCCTGAGCAAGTCAACCAAAACTTTTTCTCTTTATTCTGACAGGTGCAACTCAGTGCAAAAACTGGATCAAGTAGGAGCGCTACAATTCAAGTCAAAGCTCTGGAACATCTGGCTGAAAGAATTGCAATAATTTCCAAATTGCTGGATCGATAAAAGTTCCTATTAAACTTGATCAAGTGAGGAAATATCAGTTTTAATGGTCAAGTCATACTTTTGGCTGACAGGTTGAATTAGTTTTTAAATTGCCACATACAAAAATTATGGTGTTATTCCTCCTCAGCAAGCAGTTCAATCATAATAGTGAAACTGGAATAGGACATCAACCATCAGCTGCTCTTTACATCGCTGACTACCATATTAAAGGATTAGAGCTTCCATACAATATTCCATTCAGGTATCCTTTAAAGACATTACAGAACAAATGAGTCATGTTTAACTTGTTGCAGGACCTTCTTGGAATACCCACCATCTTATTCAAGTATAACGTAGGAATATTAGACTAAGAGCCAACATGAGCATGGAACAGCATAGGATGAGGAGAGAAGCACATAAAATGCCAACATAAGTTCAGTTCCATTCACAAATAGAATACCTTGTTAATTGCTTCTGACAAAGCGGTTGTAGTCAGGACCAGGCTAGCCTCATTTGACATGTCCTCACACGAACCAGGCCACCATACAGAAGGCATCAGACTTTGAAGATCCTGCTTGTTAGGACTCTTCCGCGACAAAAACCCTTCAAACAAATGGTCAAAATCTGAAGATTTCCACCACAGTATCATCATTTCTTCCCGCCTTAAGATGTGGCATGCCAAGGCCAGATATGTATAGGAACCTGAGTAAGGATAGTCTGTAAGGCTCAACGGTGCTGTTTTACATAAGGTCGAAAGTGCACTTATAATATGTTCAAACAAAATTCTTGACTCTGAGAATTCTAGTAAAGAATCGAGTATGCTGTCCAAACTCAAATAGTCATGTGGAGGATGTATCCTAAAGACCTCCATTATCAGTGATAAAAGTGGGCCACAAGCTATGTACTTTGTGCTTCCATCTTCAGCAGCAAGTGCAGAGAATAACTCCTCGCATATCCCTCGAGAGACAGGATGAGAAAGTTTTTCAAATGACACAAACCTTTTCAATCTTCGCAATTTCTCAACAGAACTGAACTCTGCCCTTCCCACATGCTGCATTTCAATTAGCCTTCCAAAACAATTAAGCAAATCAGTAGCAAGTGAACTTCTGGTTGGTGGAGGCTGAATGGGAAGAAAACCTTTCACTGGGTACCTGAAAGGAATTTCCCCGAAGTTTAACTCACAACGTTCACCTTGAGAAAGAGAAATTGCTGGATAATATCCCAATCCAGGTACCATCTTACGAATACCAATAAATGCTACACCAAGTGAAACTCCATTTCGGTAAAATGATATCTCATCACCATCCAAATCAATACAACATCCAATCACATCACCAACAACCCATGGCTGACCATAAGACTGAGCTTCCTTATTCCATTTACTGACCCTTTTTCCATCATATGCATATGAATCGTCAGCGTCACCCACACCCTTATGATCAGTGAATGGGCAGGAAAGAGTCGCCCATCCTAGCTGTTGTATACCAGAAGTTTCAAGAGTTACTTCATACATCCATTTCCCTTTCCAGACACAAGCATTGGCCCTTGCACTGCTGAATAAAGAATGACTCTCCACGAGCAAGGGCGGTTTGACTATCCGAAGATCACCACATATGCTCGATTCTTCTATTTGAATAACCTGATGTTTACAACCATCAGCAGCAGTCAAAACCCCTTCTCTTTTTCTCTCCATACCAGTCTTCAGATTCATTTGGTACTTCAGGAATTCATTCTTTATGACTGAACGAACCACTTTAGCATCTATTGAACTAGAAAGTGGTTTGATAGATTTGTAAGGAAGATCAAAGATGTGCTCAAGGGTTCTCTCCACAGATTGATCGCCAAAATCATCACAATACGAAATAAGACGAGTTTTCTGGGAACTCTCCTTCCTATTTTCGCCATTCAATACCACAGCCAACCCAGAAGAAAGGCCACCAATACGTAGGCCGTCTTCTGCCATTAGCAAGAATAGTACTCCAACAGCAATCAATCTTCACTCGCCCCAACCGCGAAACAGCATCAAAAGTCTCCAGTCAAAACCGAGAAGCAGAGGTATCAATCATTCAACTGCCTACCGAAAAATCCAAATCTCAGAATGGAAAGGACACTAACCCACCAAATATTTCCCTAGAAGCAATGAACTTACAGCTCTTTTCTCCTACAAAAGTAAAACAAACAAACTCAGAAAATTGATAAATAAAAAATAAAGGCTCTAAACTCCAATTAGAATTAATTTTGAGCTTTGACCTCCTGTTAATTGCAACTTTAACCTCTAATGATCGTTCAAACAGACTAAATACCTAATAGTAGTATTGTCAATACGATTTTGCATATACTCATCTCATTCCACCGCTTTCATAACCAGAAATCAAAACTTAAATCGTAGCAATTTCGAATTCAATTCACAATTCATACTGTACAAAAAACCACAAAAAAATTAAAAAAAATACGAATAAATAAATAAAACAGTATAAGCTATCATAGAGGAAACAGAAATAATAGAAGTTCAAAATTCAACGCAAAAAAAAAAATGAAAATAGTAGAAATACTTACAGGTAGAGAAGATACTATACATATAGAGCACAGTGAAAGGCTTTTTTTGCTTTAAGCTGTGGTGGTTCAAAGAAATAGAAGCGGCGGCTGAAGAACAATGGGGTTATTAAAGTACGCCATTGATAAATGAAGAGAGAGAAAGCAGAAGAGTTTCTTCTAGAGAGAGAAGAGGAAATGAAGAGTTGGGATTTGATTTTGATTTTGGTTTTGTTTTTTCCACTTTCTGTTTTGGGGTTTTTGTGTGTGTGTGTGTGTTTTGCTTGCCAAAAACTTGGAAAGTAAAAGAAGAAAATGAACCTACGGGGGAGGGGGCACAGGCCATACGGCAATAATCCCCAACCCCTGGCGGCTACGAGCAGGTGGTCAGTGGTGGCCCGAGTCATAAAATTTTATTCAAACTTTACTTTCCATGAATACTAATTTTAATTTTTTCCACCAATAGTATTGTTTGATGGTCAACACATGAAACATTGTAATTCGACTTAGAGTGTATAATTTTTTAACATTCACCTTCTACAATAATACTTATAACAATCAAGTTTTTTCTAAACTAATATTTCATGTTATATTCTTCGCTCTAGCGGTCAAAATATTCAGAATAAATACGTTATTATATAAAAGTTTTATATTTATTTTATTTTTATTTTTAAAATATAACTTGAGAATGTGATTAAACAACGAGATTATAATTCAAATTATAGTGCCACGAGTTGAATTTGACGTCAATGATCATGTTTTATTCTCTTCTCATGAATAACAATCTAGTAGTACAGTTTGAAGATCATGAAATTGTGATTCAAAATCATGGTGTTATGAACAAATTGCCAAAAGCAAAAAATAGAAAAAAGAAATGGGAATGTAAAGGAGGACCATAGACCGCGTGTGGGGCTAGGTGCTTAACAGCCCAACTTGCCCTGGTCCTGTTTCGGCGCGTTTACTACACAAGCCCTAGGACTATGGAAACACGTGGCAAATAAAAAGAGGGACTGAGCTAAAATGCATTTGTTGTCTATGTTGTATATACTCTCCAAAATGATGCTGCACCAATATCCGATTCTCTAATAATATATTATTTTTGAAGAATTCGACATGTATTCGACTATAATTTTTTAAAGTCCAAGCAACATATCTGATTGCGTAGGCTACCCAAATGCGGACGCACATGATGAGTTGAGGGGTCACCACCATCCAAAAACTTCGACAAAAACTCCATATATACTTGACATGTCTTCAAAAAAATAGCCAGATATTAGTATGACTCCCCTCCCCCATACCAATCTTTATAAGCAGTGATACATTTATATTAAATGTCATGATGCCCGCCTCTGAGGCTACCCAACAGTAGCTATGAGTGACAACCTTAGCGAATCACTAATCAATAAACCCCGGGCAAAGGCGAATCTAGTATTAAAATACTACGGGTTCAATCTTTAATGTTATTAGCATTGAATTCATTATATTTTTATAATTTATGGGTTCATATTTACTATTTATTGTGATTTTAATAAATATTTACATATAAATTTATATCACGCGTCGAAAATTATGAGTTAAATTGAACCCGCCGCCCCAACAGCACTACATCCGCGTCTGTGTCCCCTCGTCAATTTGGTTATGATGTTAACCTGCGGATAGATTAGTTACGAAATGTCTAGGATCTGATTCTCCCACAAACGAAAGGCTGTGTACTTTGCTTATTCTATCAACTCGTGGCACTTGCACCGGATAATTTAATCTGTTTATGAATGGTTTAAAATTTCCTTTAGTTAGCTGACCGAAATGAGTCGAGGAGTACCAAAACACAGTTGAAAATAATTTTATAAATATATAATTATATATTTAAATATGAGTGTTGAACATGATAATAAGCAATATATGTTGATAAGGAGTAAATGTACAAGCCTAGAAGGGAATGATGATAGTAAAAATAAAATACAAATATAGGTATTTTGGAGATTATAAAAATATCATAAGAATAACGTTCGAGTCACATAAATTGAGGTTGGGTATGAATTCTCACTTCTTTATTTAAACTCAACTCATATCATTTATATGATACTAAAAAATATTATGAATAAGAGAGTAAAAATGTTGTTCAAAAATACTTATAGGTTAAAAAAATAAAACCAACTTATAACTTTTGAATAATTTTGACTTTTAAACACTTTTAATATTTGTCAAACGTAATAATAAAAAATAAGTATTTATAAATTGGGATGGCCATCTTATAAACTTACCTAAATACCCGTACTTGTAGTTCCTTAAAAAATAATCGCTTTTTAACCTTTCTTTTTGTGGCAACCACTATGATTAGTTTGGGAAGTGCCTTGCTTTTCCCTAACAGCACATAGCTTGATAAGCTCAAATTCGATTTAAGATCGGTTAAATCTAGTTATATATTTCCTTTATGTTATCCTTTTTTTCTTCTTTTCTTTTTTTCTTTTTTGTGGTAATCAACTACTATTAGTTTGGGAAAATAGGGAAAGTTAGTTCTATGTATACATTTTCAAGTTTGGTCCAGTTTGTGTTTCAAAGCAAACCTATAGGGAAAGTTAGTTCCAATTTTGGTCCAGTTGAAAATATTTAGTATTATTTAATGGTGTTAGTTGACTAAAGATTTCAAAAAGATTAAAGAAGGGTTTTACACATTTGGTTTCAAATCTAACCAAATGTCTTCACTCCCCATTCCCTCAGAAAAATAAAACTGTTAAAGATTACTATTGCCTAAAAACAATAGATGTCAAATTCATTTTCAAAAAATTCTGAAGAGTGTTATATATATACACACACACACACACATTAAACTTTATGAAAAAAATTTGTTTTTGTTTTAGTTCTATGAAGAGCCAATTATGGACTAAAGTATTTGACCCGTTTTTAGTTCATTAAAATTTTATGATTAAGAATCGGTGCACGCTTGATTAAAATGTTTGGTAGTTTCTTATAGTGTCGCCACCTAAGCTATTAAAATAAATGGAAAACAGACAACTGAAGTACGCATGATACAAAGAAAAGAAAATATTAATAATAATCTCTCCGAGTAAAAATGACAACTTAATTATATTTCACTCATGTTAATTATAATATATTATTTTGTTTGTATCTTGCGTATCTTTAAGAGACACCTAAATACAACTCTACAACACTAATTATGTTTCAATTTCAGGTTACTTGAAGTTTAAATTCACTAACACTAGCACTCATAAAACTAATTCTGTTTATTGGAGACAACACTTTTAATAGTGAAATTCATCATTTCTAAAAAGTTAAATTGTAAAGTGAACTAAAAGGAACCATATGACATGAGTAAAGTGAGGAATAGTTCGATAGGATAAGAAAGGAAGTCTTAGCACGTGCATTGGCAAAATCATGTAGTTAAATTTTAAATCATACATGATTAGCATGTTAATTGCTTATTGTTTGGAAGTGGATATGATATGGCCCTCTTAAGTATCTATGTTGGGTCCCATTCATTTTGAAATCTCATTTCTCTTAAGGGCCCGTTTGGACATAAGAATTTTTTAATTTTTTTTTGAAAATTTCAAAAATTTCAAAAAGTTGTTTTTTAAAATTTTCATTCAGATTATTTACAAAACTTCAAAAACAACCTAAAATTATATTCATATCCAAACACAACTCTAATTTTCAAATATCATTTTCACTTGAAAAAAATTTCACTTTTTTTGAAATTTTATAATTCTTATGTCCAAACCCCTACTTAGGGTGTGCTTGGCACAAAGCAAAACATATTCCTTAGAAATATTTTCTTAATATATAAGTGATTTTCTTAAGGAAGCAGAAAATATTTATGAAATATATATATATATATATATATATATATATATATATATATATATATATATATCTCTAAGGAAACAGTATACAATATGAAATGGATAAGGCCAGAGGAAGGCATTAGGTCGGGGTCTAGGAACGGGAGTGGCGGTAGTGATATTAGAGGGTATGGGAGTTAGGGGTGTGGGAGGTGGGGGTGGAGAAGGTTGAGAAAGAGTTTTGAAAAATATTTTCCCTCCTTTTGGTAGGGAAATTATTTTTCTCTAATCGGAGAAAAAAGACTTAATAAGAAAATTATTTTTTAAAATATTCAAGCCAACCAAACATGAGAAAATTAAAAAAATAAATTTTTTTTTCCTTCACACCAAACACGTCCTTAATTCATTAGGACCTTGGACAAAGTGAAGCATGTGTCATCCACTGACTGCCTTTTTAGTTGTTTTTTTTTCTACCAATAGTTTAAGATTTTAAATATGACTAAACTTCTAGTGAGAACATCGGCTTAATATCCTCAAAGAAAAAGGAGTGGTCAAGAAACGATAATTTAAATTGTTGTCTCGTGAATTCGAATCCTAATGACTTCCTTCAACTTTCATTATTTCTTTTTATTTCTTTTCTTCATTGCTTGTTAGTTATTATTTTTTTCGACAACTAATAAAGATTATATTGTGAAACCAAGTATCATTGACACACATAAAACATCTTCCACAAAAAGAAGCAAATTCTTGCCAGGCTCAATGGCATTCAGAGGTCTAATGCTTACTGAAATTTCAGTAGATACCTACAAGACTTAGAAACTAACCTTCAAGCTGAATTCTCAGCTATCCTTAAGAATGAGGAGGATTTTGGAAGCTCAAATCCAGGATCAATTGGCTGTGTGAATGAGATGCCAATACTAGATTCTTTCACATTACTACCATTAACAGAAGAAGGAGAAACAAGATCTTAAGCTTAACATATGAAGTAGGTAACCAAATTAAGCAACCCCAACTCATTAATGAAACCATCATATGGTACTTTGGAAGCATCTTCACCACATCCCATGTCTCATCTAGCTACAAAAGCAGTTGCAATGATGACACTCCATTGGTCCTATCTGATAGCATGAGGGCATCCATAGACCTCCCTCTTAGATCCACTGAAATTAAGAAAGTCATTGACTGTTTCAAACCTTTAAGGCACCTGGATTTGATGGACTACACCCTTTCTTCTACCAAAAGTACTGGAACATATTCTTTGCTAGGTTACCAATTTATGTCAGAAGGTATTTTTCACATCAATAATGCCACCTAAAGTAAATAGGACTCTTATGTGCTTGATCCCTAAATGCCAAAATACCACTATATTAAAAAAAAACTTTAGACCGATTGGGCTGTGTAACACAATATACAACCTTGTCGCAAAGATCAAAGTAAATAAGATTAAACCCTTACTCCATAACATAATTGGCCCCACACAAGCCAGTTTCCTTTTCAATAGGAGAGTCGCTGATAATGCCATTGTTGTCCAAGAATACACCACCCACTTCCAAAAGATGAAAGGCAAGAATGCTAACATAATCCTAAAGATTGGCTTAGAAAAAGCATTTGACAGACTTAAGTGGTCCTCCATCAGGGACTCCTTACTATTCTTTAAGTTCCCACCTAACCTGACTAATTTGATACTCTCTTATATCTCTTCTATTTTCGTCTCCATCCTGGTCAATGGAAGCCAAAACAGAGTCTTTCCACCCTACTAAAGGAATCAGTCAGGGAGACCCAATCTACCCCTACCTATTCATTATTTGCATGGAAAGGCTTTCAAGGACTATTAACCAAGCAGTCATGAGGAAGGACTGGCTACCCATTAGTATCAGCAGGATGGACCCAAAAATATCCCACATATTCTTTGATGATGATCTCACCCTATTCGACAGAGCCAATAAGAAAAATTATGTTATTATCTTGGCCCCTTTAGAGGACTTCAACAATGCTTTAGGCTAGAAGGTTAACTTCCAAAAATCAAAGGTTATCTTCTCTGCCAATTGCAAGGAGGACTGAGCAAATAATTATAGCTTTATGCTAGGAATTAGGAAAAGTAGTGATTTTGGTGGTATTTGGGGTTCCCCATCTTCCATAGAAGGCCTACAAATAGGGACTTTCAATTCATTATTGATAACATGAACACTTGGTAGGCTGGCTAGAAAATAAAGTTGTTAAACATGGTTGGCCGTACAACCTTGGCAAAAGCAAGCCTGGGAAGTATCCCCAGCCATATTATGCAATATATAAAGCTACCTTCACACGTTACCAACCAGATTGACAGAATCCAAGGGAACTTTATATGGGGCACCACAGCAGAAAAAAGAAAGCTGCTCCTGATTAAATAGGATACTATCACTTAGTCAAAGAACATGGGTGGTCTTGGCCTACAGCAAGCCCAGATGAAAAATAGAGTCAGCCTCATCAGTCTAGCTTGGAGATTATACCAAAACATTGGCACAATTTGAGCTAGGGTCTTAATGGGAAAGTACTGTAGTAGAAGTTAGATTAGGGCTAAAGCAAAGACTAAGACTTGGCAATGCATACAAGAGGGATGGAAGGTATGCATCAAGGCATCTAAATGGGTGTCCCATAAAGGGGATAGAGTCAATTTCATTACTGATAATTGGATCCCCAATATGCAAACCCTAAACTCTATCCTTCATGGACCGTGGCATAACTCTGACATGACCCTAAAGATCAACTCCATCATTCACAATAAGGAATGGAACCTTAGTGTTGTTCATTACCCCATTCCCATAGATATTATAAGTATCCAATCCACCTTCATTCATGCTACAAGCAACACTAAAGATAAGCTTATCTGGAACCTCACTAGTGATGGGCTTTTTAGTACTAAGTCAGCCTACAACCTCATTAGATCCGAATTAAACCTCAGTAATGGCCAAGATAACCTTTCTGGCTAGATTTGAATAAAGGTCCCTAGTAAAATAAAAATATTTACATGGATGTTGCAGCAAAAATAATTACTATGCAGCTAAGATGCTGCCTCTCAAACTGTGATGTAACTATTTTTGTTTTATATATGCAATTATCCAGTTTACCAATAAAATAAAATAAAATATCAATAACTAATGGGTTAATTTCAAAATAATTATCTCTTGTTTCATTACTACGGATGAATTTGCTATTAAATTAAAATATTACTACGAATGATGATTTTCTTGGTCCATCATATCTTTACTATTTATGTTTCATGTTTGTCCTTTTTATTAATGGAGCTCCAATGTGAACAGAGTGAATTTCACATATTCAAATCTTTTAAAAAAATTATCGACTTGAGTTATGTTAGGTCAAGGGAAAAAGGATAACTTTTTTCTAAAAGCTGAGATAATCTTTGACCAAAAGTTTAAAAGATTGGTAAAATTGTTAAATTTTTTAAATAATAAAGGAGCAAATTTTATCAAATTTCCTTTATTAATAAAATTCAGCAGTCTATTTAGAGTTTTTATTAGAAGAAACTCGGTAATTATGGGGAGATGGGGAAAGTACCATTGTAAGAAGATGCAATGCATCATCCCTTTATCTACAAAACTTCTAGTTTGACTTCAAAAATATGTTATTAATCTGTGAACTTGACAGGTGACCAAGTGCTTTTGCTTAATAAGACTAAAGAGGGAAAAAGATCCTGAAAATTACATCATAGTAAAACGAAATAAAAATTAAGATAGGCAATGGCTCATCCTTTTCTGCCAATTAAGCCCTTGCCATTATGACCTAATGACACATGTGACCTGTTTTTAACTTATAAAACACAATAATGCAAATTCTTATAAATTGATAATTTGCCGATACTATAATCAGTTTGTTAACGTCAGGGCTGGGGCCAATTCCTGTGGTTGACTTGTGAATTCAAGATTGTGAGAGGGCAATATTAGAAAGTTATAAGCGCCAAGATTCAAATTTTAAGCTGAAATATGATGTATTTTGCTAATAGAGGAGTAATTTAATGACATCAAATATTGCCTTTATACTTTAATTTGGGGGTCATGGAAGAGCTTTGTTAATTTAGTTTATGCTCTAGAAATAGCGACAGTATTTAGTATCCTCAAATTCGATGCATAAATTAAAAAAATTGTTGAAATGAACTACAAAACAGTTTCACCCCCAAATATGTATGTTGGGAAAACTCCATGATCCTTCTCTCATGTTTCATTCTTTTCAAATACACTCATCTCCTCAGATAATTTTCGACAATGTAGTCCGATTTATTCAGTTAATAATTTTTTTATTATGAGAATCATTAATGAACGCAAAAAAATAATTGTGACCTTTAGGGTGTAAATATAATATTTTTTAAATAAAAGGAGTGAAGAATATTTTGCCTATAATCAGGGTATTTAGTAACCTCAAATTGGATGCATAAATTTTTTTGTTGAAATGCTCTACTAAAATTGCATCCCTGGATATATATGTTGGAAGAACCCAATAATTCTTCTCCCATGTTTCATTCTTTTCAAGTGCACTCATCTCTTGAGATAATTTTCAATAATATAACTCAATTTATTCTTCAATAATTTTTTATTAAGAGAATCACTGATGAATACAAAAAACAATTGTGACCTTTTGGATGTGAAAATAAGATTTTGTTTTAAAAAAAAATAGAAGGAGTGTGAAGAATATTTATTTGAATCTGTGGTAGCACCAAGAAACTAAATCCTTATGTTGCGTTACCTTTTTAAGTATGTGAAGGTGTACAACTTTCCAAGAAAAGAAAAGAAAAACCACAAAGTGTATGTGAAAAACACCTCTAATTTGATGAATAGCCCTTCTATAATATTAAATTCATATTATTGATCAATAGCTACTTGACTATTTTCTGTCATTAAATTAAATACTTTACATGAAGTCGAAAGTAGGACAGTTGGAGACTTTCTGAACCAGCAATAATTTTATAAATTCCTTGCTATTGCCTATAGATTTTGCCGCACCACAAATGTGGAAAGCAAATAATTCAATTCAATTCATTTGCTTTTTGGGCACATATGTGAGTTTTTTTTTGTTTTTTCATTCGATGTTTCATACCTGCATTAGAATACGATTATATTCGGATTCGTGCCGTGTATCTGATCAAGGAAAGAGCAACCTCATACGTTGTACCACATCCTTTAGTAGTACACATATGGGAGTTTGACTTAACGTGCGAGTTGCAAAATAGGAATCAGAGTCGCATAAGGTTCTGTCCTCAAACCTTGGAAAGCAACTGAATTGACAGCATTACTTGTTTAGACATAGACTTATTAAAACTATAGACTATGTCCAATATTAGTTTTACCCTTTCTTTTGAGAAAATTATCACCGTTGAGTTATATTAATTCCACGAGTTATATAATGTTATTTACAAAAAGATGTATGGAAATTTGCGCTTAAGCTGTCATTGTCTTAACATTTTGAATGAAATGCTCAGATTTTCTTTACATGGTAATAATATTGTCAACCTTTAGTGTGAAAAGACATTCTTGAATTCCAATATTAGGTTACAAATGCGAAAGGATGTTGAATATATTTGTTCCAGAAGGGATATATAAGGATTTCTACAGTGATTTATTAAAGACTTGGATTATTCTATTCAGTACCTCATATTTTTGGTTTTTCATTAACGTAAGTTTAATCATTTGCTTTTTAAAGGAAGAAGCTATAATTAATTACTCAACTAGCTAGTAGCAGTAGTAGCTAATCAGCTACATCAAGGCGATCATAAACTGGGAAAACATCTCCAAAATACCTTCCTAAGTTCCAAAATTTACTAAATTTATTAAAATATATTATATATATGCTCCGGAAAAAATTAAAACATTTATGCTGAGAATTAATTACCCTGACTGTTCCTTATTAAGAGTTTTCCAGAAGATAGATGTGTGCGTAATTCCCTGTATAACATCTAATCCTCCTTTGTGCTACCTTTTTGAACAACCCCTAATTAACAAGCAAAACGACTTTATGTATACTAGTCCTATTTTTTATTTTTATTTTTGTTCTGTTGCATCTGGCAGCTGCTGGATGTAGAGTTTCTCCAAACACGGTGGCAAAAAAAACGGTATATTCTTCATTCTCAACACTCCAATATTATGACTAAGAAGAATTCTGGATTTTTTCAAGTATATACTGTTTGCTTTGACAAAGATAACAGGATATTGACAAGATATAATGCCAGTTTTTATATAGGATATAATGCCAAGATAACTGGTTTCAATCAGGATCATAACCATCGTCTTCCTTCCCCATCTTCCATCCTTCCTAAATGATATGTATCATTCGAGCCCAACACAACTAAAAATGTGTTCGCATAGTGTTTCTTTCTCACATTTAAGTACTATTAGATCAGAAGTGATTTAAAAGTTATGTTTTTTCATTAAAAAAAAAAGTCATTAAAGATATATAGTAGATGGCTCGTTAGTAGTTACACATTGGCCATTGCAAAAAATTGTCTCCACCATTGGTCCGGCTAATCGCATTGATGGTCCAAAGTGCAATCCTTGTGTCAACTTCAGGCTGTTGGGCACAAATTCACTATCCGTTTTACATCAAGCAATATGTGGAATAACTTTCGATATAACAGTAATAAAATAAATATTGTTGTTTTCCTTGAAAATCAGTCGAACACAGTGAATGCAATATTGTACCACTTTATCTGATTTTATGCGACACTTTATTTTTAGTTTGACACTACTTGTATAAAATAGTGAAATCAATTATATTCAAAAAAAAAAGAAAAACAGTTACTTGTTCAGAAAGTTGAGGAATTTTATATTGTAAAATTTTGTGTTACTTTTATTTAATCCGTTGTGTCCATCTAATTCCTATAGAGTTGAAAGAAACGGAAGGGATCGGTAGTACGTAAAATTTGCAGCACAAGATAGTGAAAAGAGGTATAAGTGGGAGTGTGGGACTGAAAGATGAATGCTCACTGAATGCTACAGGGAAATATCCAAAAAAGGCAGAAACTCTTTTTATCTTCACTGATGAAAGTGCGCACCTTGGATGGTCAACTCCCAACCCTCTATATTACGTTCTCCTCCTACAGTTTTCTTTGTCTTCTTTAGTCAAACTATCTTTAAGCTTCCGACTATCAGGTGAAACGGATCTAGGATTTTCACAACACTGAGTACACCGCTAAATGAAGGAAAAAATTAAGTGTTAAGTGAAAATCAATTTCTGTTCTTTTGAGTAAATAACTCAATATTCAACCAAATACATCATTCAATCTTTTTAGAGCATAAAAGCTGAAAGATAATATTAAATAAATTTTGAAAAGATATATCTAGTTTGGCAAAGAGAAATGAGTTCAAGTGCCCCATAATCTCTGGACTATAAATTCGCCCTTGGTGAGACGTGATTGACACCCAACCTATACTACCCGTTAAGTGAACCCTGTTGAAAGTACCGCGAAACTAGAATGCCAATAAAAAACTAATAAAACTTTAAATAATTAAAGCCTTTACGAGGACTTAATACTTAGCAAAAAAATTTCGGGGCTTTACATTCTTCCCCCTCAACACCATTTCCCAACCAAAATTAAAGAAAGACATATGTCACGTCCTTAGTCTTCAGCTAAGCGCACGTGCGACACTTGACAACTTGCTTACGATTTTGCACAACTTGCTCCCCTTCTTGCTATGTAAAGTCAGCCTCACATACTAAAGATCGCTAAGAAAATGTTAGAATACAGGAGAATTGCCAAAGGAAGCTTTTGTATTAGAGAGAACTTGATTGTTTTGCTTGTTGAGTTACAAATGAATGCCCCCTATTTATACTAATCACCTAGGGGCTAGTGTGTAAATATTAATTATTCCACAAGTCCTTCCATATTTACAAATAAGTACACCCTCTCAAATTTTCTACATGACTAGAATTTTCCAAGGCTTTCCAAAAGAGTCTTCCTACCAAGTCCATAAATATCTAGAGCTTTCCCAAGGAAATTCTCCATAGTTCTAGAATATTCCACCAAGAGCTAGTCCCTAACTTATGTAACCCTTCCATATGGCAAAAATATATGCCAAGTGGCACGTACGTAGCATGATGATGTGGCAGGCCATGACACCCCCCCTCCCCCCCCAATTTTGTGCCATCCTCGGCACAAAGCATCGACACGTTTACGCGCACCTCACCTTGGCGTCACTAGAGATCTTTGTCATTAGCCATGATGCCCTATGGGGCAGTTTGCATTCCCATGTCACAAGGTACCGGTCACCTTTCTTCTTACCCCGTTTGTACTTTGAACGGCTAACAATGATGGCCTCGATCCTCCGCATATATATATCCGGATGGCTTTCCTTGCTCTTAGCCTGAATCTCCCCATGACTCAACCAAGTCTAGCAGCATCTCAAGCATCAGGTCACTCCCTATTTGGCTACCCTCTGAGATCCCAGCCTTGCAAGCAAACTTGTCTCCTCTGCTTGGTGCATCATCTAGGTTCGACAGCGTGCCATCACTTCGTAACTTGCCATCCTCTTCAACTATGTCCGCCCAACTTTTCTTGTTATCACTATGATCCAGTTATATCGCGCCATGATAGGCTTTGGAATCCTCTACTTTCAGCTTAGACTCCAAGCGCATCCCCCCAATGCAAGCGGTCCCTCTTGTGTGCCTGAGCAAAGTTCCCGATCATTGCTGCAAGCTTCCCCAACTCTGGGCATTTGTGCGATGTGATCCTTTACAGAAGTAACACCCTCCCTTAAGCACGTACTCGCTACCGTTTTTCGGCTTGCCGTTTCTCTTGGACCCCTGTCCATTATGGGATGGCCCCTTGCCATTTCCCTTGAATACCTCGGCTATGCTTTTCCCATTGTCCTTGTCATGATCTCCCCCACCTCTCTTGGCGTTGCCTTCTTTAGACTTGGCAGGATCCATCTTGAAGTCAACGAGTGACTTGGCTACCGCTATGGCCTCGTCCACGTTGGCTACTTGATGTCTTTTTAACTCCTGCTTTACCCAATTTTGCAACCCATCCATGAAATAGAAGAGGGAATTTTCCTCGGACAACGACGGGATTTGCAGCATTAAGGTAGTGAACTCGTGCACATACTCCTGAATTGTGGCCGTCTACCGGAGCTCCCTTAGCTTTCGCCTAGCCTCATACATCACATCATCAAGTAGAACTGCTCTTCAATTCCTTAATGAACTTCTCTCACGTCTCAATCTTGCATAGACCTTTTTTTCCATGTTGGCACACTTCCGACCCTACCCCAAAGCGGGAACCTCGGTCTAGTACATTGAGGCGTTGTGTACCTTCACAACTTCGTCATCCTCCTTGACTACCTCAAAGTACTTGTCCATCATCTAAAGTAAGTCGTCCACCTCGCGTGCGTCCTGTGCACCGCCATACTCCTTTTGCTTAGGGACTTTCACATTTGTCCCTTTTGCATGTACCACGCTCATGATAATCCCGACCATGGTTCCCTAAAGTCTGAAATTTTGAAAAAACTCATTTAGTACAGGACAAAACTTCAGCATTTTAAGTATGAAGTTTTAGCACATGAACTAAAAAACTTCAACATATTTTGTTTGCGGTTTCGGAAAAACTCATTACAAAATTTGAAGACTGCTGGACAAAACTTCAGCATGTTTAGTATGAAGTTTTAGGAAATGAACAAATACACTTCATCATGGATAAGTCTGACTCTTAAAAGATATAGTTATAGCCTTATATATGGCTATTAACAGGTAATGTTTGCAAAAAAACTTCAGCATATAAAGTCTGACTGTCAAAAGCTATAAATAATAACTTCAGACTAGAAAGGTTGAAGTTTCTAACTTATATATGCTAACTTCAGCTTATAAGGCATGTAGTTTTAGGTAGACACGTACTATATTATTACATTAAAATGAGAATGCAGCATTTAAAATTCAAAAAAAATTATACACAAAAACGAAATGTGATTTTTATTTATGCAACATATTACAAGATAAAAAAACCACACAAAACAAAAGAAAGCCATAAAAACATTAACAAAAATACAGAAGAAAAACATAAAAAGGGGATTAATAAAACTAAGCACCACCACCATCATCATAACAGTACTTCTCAATTTATCGATATATCTCATCATTATCTGAATTAGAGATAATTATAGGATACTCGGGTAAAAGACCACAAAGTCTCATGAGATCGCACTTCAACTTGTTGAATTGATCACGCAATTATTACTCTAACCATAAGATAAGGAAGACTCTTCAAGCGATTTTCCATCTTGGCATAGTCGACCTTGATGAGAAATTTAAAAGAATCAAACTACTGTACAACCTTGTCGAACGAGGTAGAATAACCTTCATAACTGCGTTCGAGGTTCAGCCTATTCTAGAATGATTCATCGGTAAAAACTATGGTCTGATTCTTTCCTAATCATTCTTTCTTTACTCCCACTTCTGCATAAGACTTAGCCATTGGTACGTAACTGTTCCAATCAGACTTTAAACTCTCTCACTTCTGCATAAGTTCATACATTGTAAGCTTCCTGCTTCTGCTAGCATCAGACATTATTTCTTTAAAAAAGCTAAAAGGCTATGGATGAATATAAATTTAAAGAAATATGATAGAAGGCTATGAATGATTATGAAATTTTCAAGTGAAGAGGTTGTTAATATGGCCAAAGTGTGCACCTAATCAATTTAATATCTATAAATACAAAGGTAACTTTTCAGGTCTGTTTACTGTTTTACGTTCAGAGAAATTGAATGTAACAAGATAAGTAGGTGGTAAAAGACAACAAGTAGGTGGTAAATGCAAAAAAGAAAAATGTATCTTCGGCCTAATAAGTTGTCTCGACCCTAATTTTCCTCTGTAGGATGTCGTGATGACACCTAGTCTTTAATACTAGGTAAGCCTAACAATTACTGAATTAATAGCAAAATTCAACCAACAATTATTAAATATGAAATTTCTATACAAAGCTAACAATCCCAAAACCGGTAGTACAAGTCATAAGCTCTATTGAGTTAACTAGAAAATCTCTAAGTACAATTGTTCCGAAATAGAAATAAATTGTACAAAAATAACTTCTGAGGGTGATTCCGAAGTCTACGAACGCAACAACAAGTATACCTTGAAGTCTCCACAGCAATATCTGGTCCGCTATCTAACAACCAACAGATTCTGAAGTACCCGGATCTGCACAAAATAATATGCAGAAGTGTAGTATGAGTATACCACGGTTGGTACTCAGTAAGTATCAAGACTAACCTCGGTGGAGTAGTGACAAGGTACAAGTCAAGACATTTACTAGACAAAATAACCTGTGCAGTATAGAAGTATAATACTAATAACGGAAAGCGAAAATCAATAAATGGCAACAAGAACCAACAAGTAATATAAACAGTAAAACAATAAGAACACCATGAAGTATCATTAAAACCAAATAAGGGAGCGCAAAGGACAGTCAATTAATCACGCCGTTCTAACACAAGTCTCACAACGAAATCACTCCGTGGTACTTCATCTCATAGTCACAAGTCATGGGTCTCAACCCACCATCATATACTAACGGCACCTCGTGCCCACATCTCGCATCACAACCGCACAGATAACTCACGTGTCAGAATCTCAATCCGCTCGGCATGATCACAAGCTCACATTCACAATCCGCCAGGTATGCTCACTGGCTCACAATCACAATCCGCCCGGTATGATTACAAGTTCACCACAGGCTCAATGTCAACATGGAAACAAATAATACAAGAACACATGGGCATGGTCAATATATGTCAAGTTTCATACTCCTGAGCTAGTATACGTGGTATGCTATGGTGTATGCTTGTGCGAGTGTACTACTGCGATTCAAGTCAACAAGTAATATAAAAGACATCGAATAGCTCATCGAAACAACAAAGAAAGTCACGCAAGGTGTCTGACAAACACAAGGAAAAGTACACCATCACACGTCACCAACACAATGTCTCCAACCATCACACATCATCCTGACATTTGCCACCCTTATCTCTCCGATAGCCACCTGTATTACTCCGCCCTGCCATTATCATTAGCCACCCTTATCTCTCCTATAGCCACCAATATCACTCTGTATAATAGCCACCCTTATCGCTCCGCCCTAACATTATCATTAGCCCACCCTTATCTCTCCTATAGCCACCCGTATCACTCCATATAATCCACAACAGTAAGATGCCATCCTTATGCCCCGCATAACAACAACGGGGAACTGCCACCCTTATACTCCGCATAACAATAACCAAACCACACAATAATTCACACGTGCTATCATCACGACAACACAACATACCAACTCGTATCACAAGTGCCCATGAGCCACAACCTTTCCAAGGATTCAACAATATTAATATTTTCACAAAAAATAGCCCACGGCTCAACACAACGTATATAGAATCTTAACAACAACAAAATGACGGAAAAGTAACTCAACACGGAACAATACCCCTTTTTAATCACAACTTCGATTATAATAGATTAATGACTCTCCATAACTTCAATTCCAATTAATTGTTTAAGGATAACCTCGATAGTGATAGCACTTCCATGGGATGGCAAAACTTCGGACTCTAGTGTATGAATTAGGCTAACAATGAAAAAGATGACACAGACTAGTACTACATCTAAATGCATGAGGGCATCCCGGCAACAAAGTATATCATGTGGTAGCAATTTCAACTAAGAGTAGCTCCACAATAAAAAGAAATCACATAATGACATAAAATGATAATAACTCCCAATAAAGCATATAAGAGCAAACTCAACAAGTAAAGAATGTGACATGTAACGGCAACTTCGAATAAAGCATGTGATAGTAGTAGTGACATATAGAAGATATAACATGTGCTAATAGTTCCAAATAAGTACATGAAAGAAGCCTAAGAGTCTAAGCCAGTCGATTTTCCACATATAAGCCTGAGTACGTACTCGTCACCTCGCGTACACGGCTTTCACATGACACAAATAGCACAAATGACTCAAATCCCAAGGGGTAGTTTCCCCCCCACAAAGTTAAGCAAGATACTTACTTCAAAGAAGCTAGACCGATACTCTAAAATGACCTTCTCATATGAAACAACCTTCGGACGTCTCAAATCTAGCCAAAATAACTTAATATCATAAATAGAAATAAGAGGAAACAATCTCGGATAATAAAGCTTCAATCTTTAATGAAAATTAAAAAGTCAACCCCGGGCCCGCACCTCAGAACCCGATAAAATTCATAAAATTCGAACACCCATTCCGATAAGAGTCCAACCACACCAAATTTATCCAATTCCGACATCAATTTATCATTTTATATTTTTGAAAGTTTTCACAAAATTTCCATCTTTCCCAACTCAAGCACAAAGAAACAACTACTGCCCAAAAATGCACTACGCGATCGCGAAAGAAGGCATGCGATCATGAAGAAGAAAACATCAGTTGCCAAGGATGTGCTACGCGGACACAATGAGGTAGCTTCCCAAAGGCACGCGATCGCGACCTCTTCACTACGAACGCAAAGAAGAAAATCTGCTAGCCACATAAACATGCTATGTGAACGCGGCTTGAACCTCGCAATCGCGTATAAGGGAACACCAAATATCATATTAACAAGTCCAAAACATGAGAAAACGGCCCGTAACCCATCCGAAATACACCTGGGGCCCTTGTCGAAACATACCAACAAGTTCCATAACATAACACGGTTTTGCTCGAGGCCTTAAATCACATCAAACAACATTGAAACTATGAATCGCACCTCGATTCGAACTTAATGAACTTATGAACTTTCAACTTCTATAACTCGCGCCGAATCATATCAAATCAACCTGGAATGACGTTAAATTTTGCAAGAAAGTTTCAAATGATACAACGGAGCTATACCAACTCCCGGAATCTAAATTCGAACCCAATATCAACAAAGTCAGGTCCCTGTCAAACCTCTCAACCTTTCAAACCTTCAACTTTCTAATTTTCGCGGACATACATCAAATTAACCTATGGACCTCCAACTCCAAATCCGTACACATGGATGAGTCCAAAATCACCATACAAAGCTATTGGAATCATCAAAATACCATTTCGAAGTCGTACACACAAAAGTCAAACACCGGTCAACTCTTACCACTTAAGTTTCTAAAGCAAGAATCCTTCTTCCAAATCAATCCCGAATCATCCATAATCCGAACTCGACCACACATGCATGTCATAATATATAACACAAAGCTGCTCAAGAACTTAAGCCATTGAACGGGACGCTAATTCTCAAAACGACCGTCGGGTCGTTACATAAGTCCACAATTCTTCTATAGTAAAACAATAACTTCAGGCTGAAAAGTGAAAGTTTGCACCCAATCAATTGAAAGACTTCATTTACTATTTATAAATGCAAAAGTAACTTTTCAGGTCATTTACTATATGGTCAGACAAATTAAATACAATATAAAGTAGGTGGTAAAAGACAAAAAGCAGCTAGTAATTACAAAAAATATAAGTTTGATGTTTAAAAATACAAAGGAATGTAATTTCGAACTAATAAGTCTATAGTTATTAAAGTATAAGCTAAAAATTTAGCACAAAAGATCCGAAGCTTCAAGGATATAGAAAGAGAACTTCACACATATATAAAAAAATAACTTCAGACAGTAAAAATTTACAAAAAAAAAAAAAAAAAAATAGCTGGTAGTGTGTTTCTCAAAACTACAACATAAAAAGTCTAATGCTTTAAAGATATATGACCTAAAACTTCATACTAAACATGCTGAAATTTTGTTCTACAGTCTGTGATTTTGTAATAAGTTTTTTCCTAAATTTCAGACTAAACATGCTGAAGTTTGTATATTCATTTGCTAAAACTTCATACTAAACATGCTGAAATTTTGTTCTACAATATGTGATTTTGTAATAAGTTTTTTCCTAAATTTCAGACTAAACATGCTGAAGTTTGTATATTCATTTGCTAAAACTTCATTCTAAATATGCTGAAGTTTTGTTATGCAGTCTGTAATTCTAACGAGTTTTCGCAAAACTTCAGACTTATGCATGCTGAAGTTTTGTCCTGCAGTCTGTAGTTTTGTAATGAGTTTTTTCCTAAACTTCAGAATAAACATGCTGAAGTTTTTTAGTTCATTTGCTAAAACTTAAGACTAAACATGTTGAAGTTTTCTATTGCAGTATGTAATTTTTAATGAGTTTTTGCTTAACTTCAGACTTATTCATGCTAAAGTTTGTTCATTTCCTAACACTTCACACTAAACATGATGAAGTTTCATAAAATATTCTTAAGTTCATGATAAAAGAGACAAAGGTATTTACAATCCAAGACAACTTCAGACTAATTAATGCAAAAAGAACAAACATTTAAAAGATAGACATCACCAAATTCATTAAAAATAATCTATATTCTCAAATTCAATTTTTTTTACTTACATCATTGAAAAATAGCAAAAAAAAAATTTTCATTTACAATTCATTCTCTATCGAAAACATTCACATAGAGTGTCTTCATATTCTCCTAAGTCATGTCTTAGTTGCTCTTCTGGAGTTTCATAACCGCTTTCTTCTTTCCACTTTCCATGAGCCCAAAGATTCGCAGCCAATTCTCTCTTGAATGTCAACACATCACTATGTTTGAACTTGAAGACATCATGTTGCTTCAGCCGTATCTCAAGGAACATAAGAGCAAATATATCACAATCAACACTACAAAAACATGAAATAAATTGAAGTTAATTAACAACCATGAAATTAAGATGCATGGTAAACATATGCCAAACACATACTTTTGCTACTGTAGGGGTATTTTCATCCACTTAATTGTAAAATATTTCGGAGTATTTTCCCCATAAGCTTCATTTTGAGCGCCAAATTTCAAGCATTCGAGCAAGTGTGGGATCAAGAGGGCATAATTTTGGGCATGTTCCAACGCAATGTCATATGGTAAATCGCTCAAGAAATCATACACATATAGTTTTGGTTTTAAAGTGTAGAATTCCAAGAAAGTAGTGCGTAGATGACTGCCCAGCTCTTGGTTAAAGTCGAAATGGAAATAATACTTTTTCAACAGATGCCCATGAGATACCATATGAAAGGTCAATGCCTCTTACATAGTTGGCCACCTTTTCACCAGTTGATTCTTCAATAATTCAGGTAAACTCAGCAAGTTCTTCAATCTCCACTTCTTCATCAGAATCCACAGCTTCCTCAATCACCGGTTTTTTGACAGCTCGCTTTCTCTTTGATTTGATCTTTTTTTCCTCCATTCTCTTTTCCTTCCTTCTTATAAGTTTCTCCTTCTGTTCATATGAAGGATGAGCACGAGCCAAAATAGTCATATACTGATCAAAAAGTAAATTTATTACTGCGCACTTTGATTTTGGATAACTTGAAAGGTGATAGCAATATTGCTTGCGCAGGAAATATACGACCACTTCAATATGCTGCAAATAAAAAACATAAAAATAAAAATATGTGAACTTAACCACAATATAATTCAGAGTAAAAAATTATCACGACCCAATATCTAACTAGTCGTGATGACACCTAATCCAACCTGCTAGGTAAGCCAATTAGCAACAATAATCCAATTCATTGAGTTCTTCTGAGAAATGTAATGATAATATAATTGAACTTCTATACAAAGTATTCCCAAGGACTCATCTGTTTGAAATATACATGAACAAATTAAAAATTCTAAAGCTACTAAGAACAAAAGGCAATAAAAATCGAAACGCAGGCACATCTTCAATGCCAGTTCCCGCCATAAAACAACAACTTCAACATAAAAAAATATGCACGCAAGGTGCATAAGTGTTGTATAAATACAACCTATCCCATGTACTTAATAAGTAACAAATCTAACCTTAGGTCGAAAGTAGTGACGAGCTGGAACAAAGGTCAGAGTCCAACACCAATAGCCAACAACAGCTCGTAACAATATAATAAAAGTGGTACAAGAAATAATTTAGAGATATAATGCTCAGCTCGTGCACATTTCTGGAAAATAGGCATGCTTTTCAAGTATATTAGTGAAAAACTCAAATCTTTTACTAGAATCACCAAATGAGTAAATCTAAAAGAAAACTGTGATTTTTTCCCAAAAACTTTCAAAAACAGGCAAGATGTTTCATTATCAAATGACATGAGGAAAGTACATCTCTATGCTTACATGTCAGTGTGTATGTTAAGTCAAAAATGACGAAATACCGTACAACATGAGAAAAATGCATCTATATGCCTGTATGTCAAGTGTGCATGTTGAATGCAATGCAACACATTGATAAAACCATATGCATACTCTTAGAGTATCAATTCACTCAGTCCTCCCAGTCACTCAGTCCTCACATTCATTCTGTCTTCCGAGTCACTCAGTCCTCACAGTCACTTGGAACTCGCTCTCGGCACTCGCACTCGCCCTCGCACTCGCATTCGCACTCGCACTCGATACTTGCACTCAGCAGTTACCTGTGCTCACTGTGGGTATGCAGACTCCGGAGGGGCAAATCCAGCCCAAGCGCTATAATAAGTCAATCATGGCATGAATCAATAATACCTGTTGTGGCGTGCAGCCCAATCCCATCATGAATCAATAATACATGCTGCGGCGTGCAGCTCGATCCCATCAATATTCTCACAATTAGGTCCTCGGCCTCACTCAGTCATCAATCTCTCCAGTATCTCAATCTTACAATGTCATGAAAATCAGCCCAAAAATGATGATGTAATGTATCAATAAATGGTAACAGAGACTGAGATATGATATGCCAATGAATGAGTATGACTGGGTATGTAACTGCAATTTAAGCAAATAACTCGACAACAAATATGACCTCAGAGTGTCCCAATAAAATAAGCATATATCCCAAACATGGTTTCTAACATAGATCATAGCTCAATTACTGTAGCACGTAGAGATTTCATGGATACAAATAAGATTAGGTAACTACACAGTACCACAAAAATAACCAAGTCATAATTCACATGGTGTACACCCACATGCCCGTCACCTAGCATGTGAATCACCTCAATACCAAACACATAACACGCATATTCAGGGGTTCATACCTTCAGCACCAAGTTTAGAAGTGTTACTACTTCGAACAAGCCAAATCCACTACCGAGCAAGCCAAGCGATGCTCAAAAAATGCCATCACGCATGTACCGACCTTCGAACGACTCGAAATTAGCCAAAGCCAACTCAAATACATCAAATAATGCCTAAGGAAACAAACCCAATCGATAAAGGTCAAATCTTTAATCAAAAGTCCCAAAGTCAACTAAAAAGTCAAATCCGGGCTCGCAACTCGGAACCTGACAAAACTTACAAAATTTGACAACTCATTCAATTATGAATCCAACAACACTAGTTTCACTCAAATCCGACTCCGAATCGATGTTCAAAACTCAAAAATTTGCTCTATGTAACTTTGACAAAATCCCCAATTTTTCACTTTAAAATTCACAATCCAATTACCAAAAACGAAGATAGATTCATGAAATTATAATCAAAGCAGAGTAGAGAACACTTACCCCAATTCATATGGTAAAAATCGCATCAAATATCGTCACAATCCGAGGTCTATAGCTCCAAATATGAATAAAATGACTAAACCCTCGATTTAAAGCTTCTGGCTAGCCATTTTTGCTTTTGCGAACAAATGAGCCGCTTCTGCGGCGTCGCTTGTGCGACACGAACTCCGCTTCTGCGGACTCCACTAGCCAACTAAACTCTCGCACCTGTAGGCACTATTCCGCTTCTGCGTAATCGTAGGTGCGAGGCTAAAATATGCATCTGCGAAAACTCCCAAACAAGCTGCTATCCGCTTCTGTGATCGAATTCCCACGCCTGCGGACGCGTAGAGGCGCCAAACATTCCGCTTTTGCGATTTTCCCTCATCCAGCCTTCCTTCGCTTCTGCTCCCATGATACCGCATCTGCGACCATCGCACCTGTGCCTATTACCTCGCAGGTGCGACCACATCAGGTCCAGCGAAACCAGCCATCTCACATGAATGGAAAAATAATCTGAAACACGTCCGCGTCTCACCCGAGCCACTCGGGACCCCTTCCGAATATATCAACAAGTCCTATAACACAATACGGACTTACTATAGGCCTCAAATCACACATAACAACATCAAAATGATGAATCGTACCACAATTCAAACTTAAATGAACTTTGAACTTTCAACTTCCAAAACTCGCGCGGAAACATATCAAATCAACCCAGAATGAAACCTAATTTTGCGCATATGTCAAAAATGACATGATGAAGCTATACCAATTCTCGAAGCCACAATCCGAATCCGATATCCTCAAAGTCAACTCTCGGTCAAACTTATGAACTTTTCAGACCTTTAAATTTCCAACTTTCGCCAGTTAGCGCCGAAACCTTCTAGAAATATCGAAATGCAATCTGGGCATACGCCCGAGCCTAAAATCACCATCCGGATATAACGAAACCGTCAAAACTTCGAAGCGAGGTCAAATACTAAAAAGTTAAACTTGGTCAACTCTTCCAACTTTAAAACCTCAATCATGAAATTTATTCTTCCAGATCAATTTCGAATAACCTAAAACCAAAATCGATAATTCATACAAGTGATAATACAACCTATGATACTGCTAAAGACTTCAAATAGCTGAACGGAAATGCAAAATGCTCAAAATGACCGGCTGGATCGTTACAAAATAAGTTTAGGAAATGAACTAAAAATCTTCAGCATGTTTAGTTTGAAAGTTTAGAAAAAAAAAACTCATTACAAAACTAGAGACTGTAGGAAAAAAAATTTCAGCATGTTTAGTATGAAGTATTAGGAAATGAACTAAAATACTTCAGCATGTATAAATCTGAAGTTTAGAAAAAAACTCATTACAAAACTACAAACTGCAGGACAAAACTTTAGCATGTTTATGTAATGACCCGACTGGTCATTTTGAGCTTTAGCGTTCCATGCGTATACGAGTGTGTGGAAGGAATTCAAAGAATTACACTTCAAGCTGAATCAATGTCGCACGATAAGGAAATAAAGATGGAAAGTTTATCCTAAATGTCCTTGTAGCCTCTCGAAGATAGGTATGGACGTCATCATACCGATCCGTAAGACTCAATTAGACACTTGCTCATGACTCGTAGAACCTATTAACCTAGAGCTCTTAGACCAACTTATTATGACCCAATATCTAACTAGTCGTGATGGCACCTAACTCAACCTGCTAGGTAAGCCAATTAGCAACAATAATCCAATTCATTGAGTTTTTTTGAGAAATGTAATGATAATATAACTGAACTTCTATACAAATGATTCCCAAGGACTGGTGCTACAAATCATGAGCTGCTAAGATTTAGAATTTACAAAGCTAGTATGAAATAAATACATCA
Organism: Nicotiana obtusifolia; assembly: GCA_002018475.1. Taxonomy (NCBI): domain Eukaryota; kingdom Viridiplantae; phylum Streptophyta; class Magnoliopsida; order Solanales; family Solanaceae; genus Nicotiana; species Nicotiana obtusifolia. Next base: position 45,159 of record MCJB01025268.1, on the reverse strand, counting down.
TCTGTTTGAAATATACATGAACAAATTGAAAATTCTAAAGCTACCAAGAACTAAAGGCAACAATGACCGGAACGCAAGTACGTCTTCAATGCTAGCTCCCGCCATACACAGCAACATCAACATCAAAAATCTGCACGCAAGGTGCAGAAGTATAGTATGAGTACAACCGAACCCATGTACTCATAGAACCAAAGGGCGATGCTTGGTTACAATTTTGAATCCGTTATTATATGTTTGCTATAGTGTTTGTTATTTTTGATGTTGAAACGGTTTTTTTTTATCGATGGGCAATGAGTTTCGACGTATTGGGTGTATCCGTTTTATAGAAACTTTCATTTTTGTGCTTATCTTAATTATTGGTTTAGTCTATGCATGGTGAAAGGGGACATTGAAATGGTCTTAGCTCCTGAATATTGAGACAATAAAAAGAAAAACGGAAAAAATAAGATTGAGACAGTTATGAATTCCATTCAGTTTCCTTTACTTGATCAAACAACCCAAAATTCAGGTATTTCAACTACATTAAATGATCTTTCAAATTGGTCAAGACTCTCTAGTTTATGGCTGCTTCTCCATGTTACCAGTTGTTGCTTCATTGAATTTGCTTCACTAATAGGCTCACGCTTCGACTTTGATCGTTATTGACTAGTACCAAGATCGAGTCCTAGACAGGCGGATCTAATTTTAACAGCCGGAACAGTAATAATGAAAATGGACCCCTCTTTAGTGAGATTATATGAGCAAATGCCTGAACCAAAATACGTTATTGCTATGGGAGCCTGTACAATTACGGGCGGGATGTTCGGTACCGATTCTTATAGTACTGTTTGGGGAGCCGATAAGCTAATTCCTGTAGATGTATATTTGCCAGGTTGCCCACCTAAATCGGAAGCGATTATAGATTGCTATAACAAAACTTCGTAAGAAAATATCTCGAGAACTCTATGAAGATCGAATTAGGTCTCAACGAGCGAATCGATGTTTCACCACCAATCACAAGTTTCATGTTCAACACAGTGTTCATACGGGAAATTATGATCAAAGAGTTCTTTATCAACCGCCATCTACTTCAGAGATCCCTACGAAAATCTTTTTCAAATACAAAAATTCAGTATCTTCCCCTGAATTAGTGAATTATACAAGATTTCTTTGCTCAGAATAAAAAGTAGTGGGTCAATTTTCAGAAATTTCATCGTAAATGTGAAATACTTATATAAATAAAAATGCGGGAGAGATAAAAAAGATGCAGGTTCGTTTGTCAGCTTGGCTAGTCAAGCATGGGCTAATTCATAGATCTTTGGGCTTTGATTACCAAGGAACAGAGGCTTTACAAATAAAGCCCGAGGATTGACATTCCATTGCTATCATTTTTTATGTATATGGGTACAACTATCTCCGCTCTCAATGTGCCTATGATGTAGCGCCTGGCGGGCTATTAGTTAGGGAAGAAAATCGATTTATGGATGGAATCACATATGCAGTATTTATAGAAAAAAGTATTCGGTTATTGGGAAAAAATCAATATATTTCTAATGTCGAATCAGGATCAACTAGGATACAAGTAAAGCATTGGGTCGAACTCTTCTTTGGTGTCAAGGTAATAGCTATGAATAGTCATCGACTTCCGGGAAAAAGTAAAAGAATAGGACCTATTATGGGACATACAATTCATTACAGACGTATGATCATTATGCTTCAACCGGGTTATTCTATTCCACCTCTTAGAAATAAAAGAACTTAAATAAAAATACTTAATAGCATGGTGATACATTTATACAAAACTTCTACCCCGAGCACACGCAATGGAACTGCAGACAGTCAAGTGAAAATCCAATCCACGAAATAATTTGATCTATGGACAGCATCATTGTGGTAAAGGTCGTAATGCCAGAGGAATCATTACCGCAAGGCATAGAGGGGGATATCAAAAGCGTCTATACCGTAAAATTGATTTTCGACGGAATGAAAAAGACATATATGGTAGAATCGTAACCACAGAATACGACCCTAATCGAAATGCATACATTTGTCTCATACACTATGGGGATGGTGAGAAGAGATATAATTTACATCCCAGAGGGGCTATAATTGGAGATACCATTGTTTCTGGTACAGAAGTTCCTATAAAAATGGGAAATGCCCTACCTTTGAGTGCGGTTTGAACTATTGATTTAAGTAATTGGAAATAACCAATTAGGTTTACGAAGAAACCTAGAAATCGATCACTAATCCAATTTGAGTACCTCTGCAGGATAGACCTCAACAGAAAACTGAAGAGTAATGGTAGCAAGTGATTGAGTTTAGTAGTTCCTCATATAAAATTACAGACTCTAGGGATATAGTAATATGGAGATGTCAAAATTGTTCCAAGTACCGATAGAACCGAAAGCACCCCTTCTTTCAAAAAGAGGAGGACGGGTTATTCACATTTCATTTGATGGCCAGAGATAAATTGAAAGTTAAGCAGTAGGAATTCTAAAGATTCCCCAGAGGAAAAATAGAGATGTCTCCTATGTTACCCATTATATGTGGAAGTATCGACGTAATTTCATAGAGTCATTCGGTCTGAATGCTACATGAAGAACATAAGCTAGATGACGGAACGGGAATACCCAGGATGTAGAAGATCATAACATGAGTGATTCGGTAGATTTGGATTAATATATATATATCCACCCATGTGATACTTCATTCTACAATATATATAAGATCCATCTCTATAGATATCATTATCTACATCAAGTTTGGGAAGGGATTTTTATTGATCATTAAGTAACAAACCTAACCTTGATGATTTTGGAGATGTCCACAAAGTTTGGTTAAATTCTGATGAGTTTTGGATAATTTTGGGTTGTATGGTGATTGTTTTTTGTTTTAACGTTGAATTGAGCATAAAGGTTACTATATTGAGCAAACAACCTCTGAGTTGTGTTTCATCTAAATTATTATATTCGTATCGTAATTTTTGAACCATAGCAACTGAAACCATCAAGTTTCGACATCGTATGAGGAAATTATGGTCATTTTACTAAGAATTGGGTTGCTAGATTTTTCAGATTAATTACGAAATTGCTACTAAATTCGTACTTAAAAAATCTGCATTCTTTCCAAATATTGAAACCAACATATCTCCTTCATTATAAAGTCAAATAGAGTGATTCAAAAGTCTAACTTGACTAGAATTTCATGAGAAATCCATTGGAGGTATCAAAAGCGAATTTCTGGATCGTTTGGCACAACAAACGAGGAAGAACAACTGGACGTTTTTGGCTATTAATTTTGTTGGAGTTTTTTCCTCATCTTGAAAGTTTGGGATTGGGAGAATTCAAGGATGTTCTTCAAGTTTCTTCTATGGGGTAAGATCTAAATCATAACCTAAGTATTTCCCATTGATTCATTCCCTTGGTTTAAGCTTTAATCCATGATTTTAGTTGATAACCCATTTAATTCTTTAAATCAAAACCTACGGTTATGTCCTAAATTTTAAAAATTATCTCTATTAGGAGAACAACATACTCGAATGTGGTGAGTTTTGGAGGAGTATTTCAGGAGATATGGGACCCAACTAGTGTGGGTTGGAATCTTAGATTATGAACACCCAAGAGTGATGTTTTGGCGAGTCGGACTCCGATGAGTCAGTTTTCATTCGTGTGAGCTTGTATTGGTTCGAGCTTCGCTCTGGTAAGCTCGGATTCAGAATCCAACGTGGGCTCGACGTTGACTTTTGTTAACTTTTTGGGAAAAATATAAAGATCATAGCTTTGTTTATCGTAATTGGTTTCTCTTGCATTATTTGATGTTATTAAGTCATTTTTTTTGTTAGATTTGAGCCGTGTGGAGGCGAATTTAGGGGAAAAGCTATTTCGGATGGTTAAGTTGGCCTAGTTGAGGTAAGTATCTTGCTTAACTTTGTGTGGGGGAAATTACCCTTTAGGATTTAGGTTGATTTTGCTATTTGTGTTATGTGAAAGCCGTGTACGCAAGGTGATGAGTGGGTACATGGGCTATATGTGGTATTTGACTAGTTTAGATTATCTAGACTCTTTCGATGCCTTTTAATTGAATTGTCATAACATGTTATATCTCTCATTGTTAATCTACTCTTACATGCTCTATTTGACGTTGTTAGCACTTGTTCTACCTCTTACTTGTAATTTTGCTCTTACATGCTTTAGTTAAAGTTATTTCCTTCCTTATTGTCTTGTTACCTCTTAATCGTTGAATCACTTTTAATTGAAGTTGTTATTTCGTGGACTATCATCTTGTTGAGTTATTGGTGTTGAAGTTGTAATAGTCGTTATCACCTTGAGACGAATTTGTTAATTGTTGAGATACCTTTCTTTGTTAAGCATTCTCATTCATTTTGTTATTGTTGAAATTCTTGTACACATTGTGGTTGAGCTATGGCTATTTTTTTGTAGAAATATCGGTGTTGTTGACTTTGTGGCAAGTAATGGCATATGGGCACTTGTGGTGCGAGTTGTGATTGTATTGTGATATTGATATGCATGCGGTGGTATAAGGCTAGGGGTTGATATGCATGCGGTGAGATAAGTTGGGCTTGATACATGTTGCTCGTAGGGGAACTACTTGAACCCACGCGGTGAGTTAAGGTGGGCTTGATACGCGTGTTGCTAGTAGGGGAACTACTTGAACCCACGCGGTAAGATAAGGTGGGCTAAAATGAGTGTAGCTATTTCGGAAAAATAATTTTCAAAACTAAATGTAAGGCTCACGTGGTGATATAAGAAAAGATTGTGATTAAAATTGTGAAATGTGAATACGAGCCGGTACCTCGGTTGTGATTTTCATTATACATTCCATGTTGGAACAACTTGTTGATTTCAACGGTCATTGTTCTTCCTTTAATCATTCCCCGCATTTTGATTGTGTTTGGTTATTCATTGTTATCTTGGTGTTGGAATGATCGTGGTTTTTTGTGTGAGTCATGCATTCTACGTGATTTATTGTGTTGCTTTAACATGACAGTCTGTGCCTCCGTTATAACTTGGTAAATTGATTGTCAATGTGAATTTAATTTTGTGGAGTCACTATATCATATTCTGTTGAGTTGTTTAAAACATAATGGTTTAAATAAAAAAAATTATTAACATGTTTTATTCTATGTGCCTCTTAAGATAGAACTCGTTATCTCACTCGGTGCCTTATTATTCTAAATGGTTATCGCACCTTCACTATAATTGGATTCTCAAATTATACTCATCACCCTGTTAGATGTTTACTTTACATAAAATTATTATCATATTTTTCTTCAACAAATTCTTTATTTAATTCGTTAATTTAACTTATGTTTTGCTTTGTTTAAAATGATACTTTTACTCAAATTTATTAATTTCTAAACTAAACCCATCTTATACTCTGTTTCTTACAAATTGTATATTATTTTATTTTACTTGATTTCTAAAATAAACTCATTATTTCATTTGACACCTTACTTTATTCAAGATTGTTATTATGTTTTATGGTGTCTAAATATATCTTTTGATCATCAAAATTAATATTTATTACGGAAGTACATGGTATCACGTGGACTTTGCCATGCAAAGGTGATTGTTATTGTGGGCACGAGGTGTGTGTAAGATTTGGAAATTATGGTTTATGAGGTGTGGTGCCTAAGGCTAATTCTTGTTGTAAGTCCATGCGTTGGGAGCGATTTGATTATTTGAGTTGTCATCTATTTTTTTTCTCATTTGAGTTCATTTACATCTCATCGGTGTTCTGATTATGTTGTTTCTGTATTACTCGTTTACTACTTGCTGCCATTTATGTTTCTATTACTTCATTGTTGGTTTTAAATCAATAAATTTTCCATCGTTGGTCTTATATTGATGTTCTTTCCATTGTTAGCTTATGTATATCTTGAAAAAGTTTCTATGTCTAGTAGGCGTCATGATTTGGCCTCGCCGTTACTCTACCAAGGTTATGCTTGATACTTACTAGGTACCGTTGTGGTGTACTCATGCTACGCTTCTGCACATTTTTGTGCAGATTCAGGTATTCTAATTGTGTTGTTGAGAGTTGCGTCTGCGCGGCGGGAGACTTCAAGGTATACCTACTTGACGTTCGCGGGCCTTGGAATCACCATCTTACTTCAGTATGCTACTGTTAAATTGTAATTGAAAATAATATTGTGTATAGAAATTCTAGCGTGATTTAGTAGTGCTTATGACTCCGTACTACCGATTTTGGAAAATGTATAACTATTGACCGCTTGCGGTTATGTATGTCATTTAATGGTTTATGATAAATGATTAAATAGTTCAATTTTATTATTAAATTAGCATGTGCTAGGCTTACCTAGTCTTAGAGACTAGGTACCATCACGACATCCTATGGTGAGAAATTGGAGTCGTGACAATTTAGTGTTAAGTGTTAGGGAATGAACTAAAAAACTTCAGCATGCAAAAATATGAAGTTTAGAAAAAACTCACTACAAAAATACAGACCGCGGGACAAAAATTTAAGCATGTTTAGTCTGAAGTGTAAGGAAATGGACTAAAAAACTTCAGCATGCATAAGTATGAAGCTTAGAAAAAACTCATTACAAAACTACAAATTGCATGACAAAAACTTAAGCATGTTCAGTATGAAGTGTTAGGAAATTGACTAAAAAACTTCAGCATGTTTAGTATGAAGTGTTAGGGAATGAACTAAAAAACTTCAGCATGTATATGTCTGAAGTTTAAAGGAAAACTCATAACAAAACTACAGACTGTAGGACAAGACTTCAGCATCTTTTAGTATGAAGTTTTAGCAAATGAACTAAGAAACTTAAGCATGCATAAGTTTGAAGTTTACCAAATTATAGTACAAAAACTTTAAAACAAACATAAGGCTGAAGTTTTAGGAAATATAGTTCAAAACCAATTCAAAAACAAACTTAATAACTTACATCATCCGCAAGATCAGACTAAGGGTCCACAAGCTCGATAAAGAATGACTTTGGAATATCAATTACAGCTAATCTGAATGGCTTGGAATCATATTCCCCGGCATCCATCTTCAATATCAATCCGCTGTCTTGATTGACATAATGGAAGGGACATCTTCGTGTAGTCTTTCCTGCTTTCCAATCTTGTCCCGTTGCATTTTGTTTAGGAATGATGTAAAGAGATTTCAACCAAATACTCTCCATACTAATTCTTTCCCTACTTTAGCTGGTTATCTTTTTGCTTGTTGCTCCTGCTGCTCAGTCGCAACTAACTGCCACCATTCAGCAGCAGGGGTAAAATCCACAGCCATAAGGACATATACTTCTCCAATTCCCTGTTGTTTATGATCTTCTTGTCTCTTTTCACCAACAACAACAACAGCATAATTACTTTCTGAACCATTCTCTTGTGCACTACCCGCGAATGAACATGAATTGAAGTTGGGGATATCAATAGTGTCATGCCAAAATGTTAGGAGAACTGGAAAACTTCCTTCTCTTAGGATTTGGAAGAAATTGTGATCATCAGATGAGATCTGCAAAAACAAGAAAAATATATACATAAATACAACTGATACAAACACATATTAGGCAAAAAAAATATCGTGTAATCGAATCGCAGCAAATAATTACCTGGTCTAAGTGTTGCGATACAGATGGTGTTTGCATACCTAAGGATCCGTTTGCATTACCCTCAGATATGCCTATATCTTCATGCAAAAATAAGGCAAAAATATCAAATAATACTAACTAAAATTTGAAAATACTACAAAGACACTTCACACCTATCTGTGAGCCAACATGTGTGAAGAGATGTATTTCTCCTTTTTCATATAGTCAAATGAGCTCACCAATTTTTTTTTCGGCTGCATCGAGTCTTTCTGAATAATCATCAAAAGGCACAAAAAAGAAAGAAAATATGTAAAATTTCAATCTAAAAATAAAAACTTAGATCAAATGTAATAAGTTCGTGATGTATAGAATACCTTGACGTTTACCTTTCACTGCGCAATCGCCAGACTGCATACCTTTGTCGATCTCAGCAGCTCCAGCTTCATTCAATGGTGCAGCATCGTCGGCGAGCCTTGGAGTATTCTGCGGAAGGATTTTCTCGGTTCTATCTTCATGCAATGCAACATCATCGGAGAGTTTTTGAGTCGTATCAATTGAAGCACCACTGTTTTCAACTTCCACTGTATATTCATGGGGGGGGGGGGGGG
>MCJB01025268.1:0-36967 GCA_002018475.1 Nicotiana obtusifolia | reverse complement strand
GGGGAGGGGAGAATCAATGACCTAATATATATATATATACCTGTAGTGACAACTTCCTGTTTCTCACCTAAAATTTCTTGGCAAATGGCTAATGCTTCCGCAAACGTATTGCCTTTCCCAATAGGAGTACCCACATCGCTCGGTACGTGTTCTTCAGTACCAAGAGGTTCATCATCTGCACCTGCAAACACATTGCCTTTTACAGTAGGAGTACCTACATCACAACTCGGTACATGTTCTTCAGTACCGACAACTTCATCATCAGCACCTTTCTTGCTTCCTACATTCTCGGTTGATAACTGTTCATCATATCTATCAACTTTGCTCAGTCTATCAACACTAGAACTTTCGGCTTCAACTTGCCATTCAACATCTTGAACTTGCTTGAATACTTGAACTTGGCCTTCAACAGCTGCTTGCTCATCTCTTATATTTTCATCTGCGACATTATGCAGTCCATCGTGAGCAGCATTAATATCATATTGAGGTTCAACGGAATCGTTCATCCTATCATATTGTTGATAGTTCATGAATTCAAAATCTACATCGCCATCATCTCTCCCTTTCGATTTGTCGACAATCTCAAATAATTTTTCGAACTTCTTATCAAAATATTCCTATAAAAAATTTACTAACAATGATTATTCTGAATAAAAGAATAACATTAGCAGGAAAAAAGGCTTCTCTGTGAATTAGCCTACCTTGACTTTTTTCACAACCTCGCCCACAATAACAGATCGCTCGTCCCCTTGAAACTCTTACAACTGCTTTTGCGATCATGCGCCTTTCTTCTGTTGCATTGTTTTTAGCCTCCCCCGTTACCCTCTAGTATAGAAATAGAAACAGCTCAATAATTTCAGAGAATGAAATACAGAACAAAACTCCAGCTCTAAGAATGCTAAAGTTTAACAAATACAGAACAAAAACTTCAGACAAAACATGCTGTAATTTTACAAATATAGAAAAAACTTCAGACAAAAAATGCTATAGTTTGACAAACACAGAACACAACTTCAGCTCCAAGAATGCTGAAGTTCATCAAAAACAAAACAAAAACTGCAGACAAAACATGATGTACTTTTACAAAACACAAAACAAAACTTCAGCTCCTAGAATGCTGAAGTTCATCACAAACAGAACAAAAACTGCAGACAAAATATGTTGTAGTTTTGCAAACACAGAACAAAAACTTCAGCTCAAAATCAAAGCTGAAGTTCAGCAAAATACAGAACAAAAACATCACATAAAACATGCTATAATTAAGCAAAAAATAGTATGAAAAACTTTAAACTATACACACACAAAAAAAAAAATCTACACGACATATTGTGTTAACTAATTCATCATTAAACGTCGTTGTAGAACGTTTAGAACGACTCTGGGCACGAGATGATTCTCCAGTTACAGTAGTTCAATTGGTTTCTTTTGATCGACTCCAACTACGTGGTGATTCACCAGTTGAAGGAACCTAATTCAGTACCTTTGAATGATTGCGGCTGCATGGTAATTGTCCAATTAAAGGCATTGAATTCAATTCCTCTTCGGTAGAAATTATCTCCGATATCCTAAATGTCTGATATTTCTGTTTAATAGAAAAAAGTATATTAGGAAAAATAAAATAAAACTAATCGTCATCATATTGACAAAACGACAGAAAAAAAAGAAGGAAAAATAAAGATCATTAACTTACACCATGATTACTGAAATAATCCGCATGTAGTTCTTCAAATTTAGGCTCTCCCAAAGATGGATAACGTAACATCCTAGGAACCTGAGGGACATCAAAGTAGTCGTCATCTCTTAAGTACTTGTTCCGAATATCTGGGAAGCGTTCATAGAACCAAACACATAATGGATATGAAAATCCGCCTACAGTATACTCAGTAGCATTGATTTTGTCCTTGTTGTCCAAATCATGTTTCATTGAAGTAATAAGCTTCTCATAAGACGCATTACCCCAAGGATAAGTAACACAAGCCTCATCGTCTTCAACAATAGCTGCATATTCCTCCAACACAGTTGATTCATGTTTTCTTTCGAATAAAATGGACTCCACAATAAGAATTTCCATAAGCTTCACAGCATCTTCATCACTCTCGCATATGTGTTTGAAATTCACATCATCCTTTTTAATTTGATTCCGTATCATATACTCTCGAATGTCCTTCAAGGTCACACCCTTAGACTTCCCAAAATAGCCGCTTCAGAATCTTACTCTCTCGATTAATTAGTTTTTTAACATAATGTGAAAGTCTTCAAGGCTAAATGACACATCACGGCAAAATTCTTGAAACTAATGGAATCTTGATCATTGGTGAATACGCAAGAAAGAATCAAACAATGAACCAACTTCATGCTGCAATGGAAATTCTCCATAACCATGATATACCGAAATGTACCATTATTCAATTTCTCCTGTTATGCAGGAGCCAAGAAAGATGCAATTAAACCCTTGAAATTGTGGTCCCCCTTCCAGTAAGCATGACAGTTAAACTAATCTCGAAACTCATAACATCTCTCCCCTGATTTTGTAGGTACAACAATAGGGACTGAAGGAGCTTTATGGGTATTCTAGGTGCTTTAGGATCTTTAGGTGCTTTGAATTTCCTAGATGCCATATGTTGAAAAAAATTACATGTGGGAAAAGTAACTTCAGAACATTATCAAAAGAATAATTAAAAACTTCAGAACAATTTGGCTTAAGTTATATTTTACCTTTTAACTTCAGACTTTACAGTCTTAAGTTATCCTTGAAGTACATAAACTTCAGATTTTAATAGCATCATCTATTTGAGTCTCAAAATTTTTAAAAATTTCAACGTTTCCAACGATCACTGAAGAATACATAGATTTTTTTATCAAAAACACAAACTAATGCACTAATATAAGTAAAACCTAGGAAACTGTTTTAGCACAAATAAAAAATAAAAAACGATTCAACAAAGATTACTATCAACAAAAAGGCCCAGAAATTAAATCATAAAACTAATCCTAAATTAAAACGTCGTACACAGTTAATGCAATATACAAAAGCAACCATTAAAATCATACCTATGATTATACTTGATTTTGTTACAGTTGCTAATCAAGCAGAATGCAATTGCGAAAACCGTTTGATTTTAGAAAATAATCAAAAATCGCGAAGAAGGAGAGAGAGGCAGAGACAAGAGACAATATGCCGTATACTTGGAGAGAAAGTAGTCTTTTATTAAATAAGGGCAAAATCGTCTTTTTAAAATACTTTTAACAAAAAGCCGGGTACGGATGCAAACGGAAAAACAAAACGAGTACAAGTTAAAAAGGGACGACCAAATAGGGCGCCCATGTAATTTTTACTAAAAAAAGAAAAAAAAGAAGATCCCGATATCCTAAGCCCATACTTTCCTTGTAATTCAAGATCTTTACACAAATAGTCAGTTGGATAGACTATTTACTTTTCCTAGCTAATATACATAGTTCATATATATATATATATATATATATATATATATATATATATATATATATATATATATATATATATATATATATATATATAAATCGGTCGATTATTTTTAGTTAGGCGTTGAGTGAGCGGCTATTTAAACTAAGATAATTTTACTCCAGTTGATGAAAATAGGGTCCTAATAACTATTATTATAGTAGTAATTAGATTAATTCTTCTTGTTGGTTGACCATGAAGGCCCAATATGCTAGCCCAATGTTCTATAGCAAGAAAATGATCCCAACGGACCATTCGAAAAACGACTGGCCCGTTTGCAATAAAAAGATACCAAATTATTCTCTATCTTTATCCTATGTATGGAAATTAGCAGGACGAAAAGCTAGAGAAGGGAAAGGAAAGGAAAGGGAAAGTGGAACTACTTTATATTCCTTTCCCTTATATCGTCAGAAGAGAAGAAGATGAGAAGGAAACTAAAATATGCTTATCCTTTCCCAATCTTTTTTCGAGAAAAAGGACAAAAAAAAAAAGGAATATATTTCCCAAGTATTCTTTTCTTTTTTCTTTTACTTCCAAGTCAAATGAAACAAAGGTTATTGAAATAAAAACTCTCGTTGTATATCCTGCGGGAAAAAAATCAAAGGAAGCAAATCTCAGATTTCTACCACTTTAGATATTCAGTCCCCATTGTTCAGGATCGAAATTATGCTAGAAGGAGATCTATTGAGTTACCATACGCCTTCAAAATCATATCAAACATAAAAATAATATTCTTTTTCAGAGAAAAAAATTACTCACACTTTATGTTTACATCAAGTCACAAGTTAGCGAAGAAGAAAATACATACAATTAAATTAACCTTAGTTATATTACAACAATCTCTATAAGAATATGTGGCATCAATTTATTATTTTGTCGGAAACATAATGTAGGTACGTGTTTTTGTCTTTCTCGTTAAATTATTCAAAATGTCTAAAATGTCAAAGAAATTTTAAGAATTCGCTTACTAGAAGTTGAGGCAGTTCGCGACGTGGCCGGCAAGCATGTGTCACATTCAAATACCAAGACAACGTCGAGAATTGGTAGTCCACCTAGCATCAATCAAGAATATTAATTTTAATTTGATATACAATTAAAAATAACTTATATCATTTAATAATATAAAATTGATTCCATACAAGATCATAATAAACTTTCTACAGTATGTCAGCCAACGTATCAAAGAGGAAAATAAACAAAATAAACGATGGTCAAAATAAACTAACACAAGTATCGTGTTTGACCACTAGGATTATTATATTATGTGACCTCTAATACTATATATAGATTTTCACTTGTTTAATAAGAAAATTTGTCGAACATTATTACAAAAATTCGAATATTCGTAAGTGATGTATTAATTTAAAGGGAAAAGAATTCGGCAGTAGCACTTACTAGAGAAATGCAAGACTGCAAGAGTATATAATTAAAAAAAACACTAGAATATAAAAGCAAGCACAATTTGGAGTTTTAGTTAATCTAATTAATTTTTTTCTACTTTTGGTATGGACTAAATTTAACGATTTAAGTAGTACATATATATATGGCAGTTCGTTCGGCCGATTGTCCAAATTTTGGGGGCAAATCTTGAGATGCCCATGAGATAATTTATTTTAAGATTGATTTATTAACCGAATACTTGAAAGATAATTGCTGGCAGGAATAACAGGATGTAATAATTCATTCAAATATGTATATTGACAATTATAAATTACGCACTCGCACTACTTTGAGATTAATTACCATTTTTTATCACATCACATTATTTGCTAATTAAGATAATTACTTACCCATTATACTAAATAGCACACTGACGTATGTCATGTGTGCATGTGTTATTACATATATAACTAATTCCTCGATAATAATCATTTTATTTTGACCCGAGCAACACAATACATAATCTGTTTGGCCAAGCTGCCAAAAACTACTTATTTTAAAAAGTACTTTTTTTCAGAAGTGTTTTACCCAAAAGTACATTTGAAAAAAAATAGTTTGTGTTTGGCCAATTCATTGTAGAAGTACTTTTTGCAATATTTGCTAAATAAATTGTGTTTGGCCAATCTTTCTAAAAAGTACTTTGAGTATCAAATTACTAAAAAGAATAGTTCCAAGGTCTTATAATTATTTTAAAGAGAAAAATAAACTGAAATATTTGACTTTTATTTTTTAATTAAAATATAAAACATAAAGTAAACATACATATTAAAGATTTAAATCAATATAACATATATAGTTATACCAAAGCATATAATATTTTCTAGTATAATACTTATTGTTTATATAATGATTTGAATAATCAAAATACATTATTCAGTATGAATTAGAAGTCTATTCCACAAATTACTATATATTAATAATCTAACATGAAATAATAAGCAAAGTCACACACACATGATAACATTTCTCAATAATTTCATCGCAAATTCTATCACACAAACGCCTCTATATAAGTAGAAGACTTGCCTAGCATTTCTAAAGGAATAGCACAAGGCCCATCTCCTTCGTCAATCTCTGCAGTAATGTCTTCATTAGCATAATAGTTAAATTCCTTATAGGTAGAAGAATGTCGTCGGATGAAATTTTGTATAGCTATGGTAGCTGTAACAAGATGATTCTGAGTATAAAACTTGAAAGATGGCATTGAGAGTAAAATAGAAATAATTTTAAATACATAAAAAATTATTATTTTCGTAAAAACGAAGAAGTTAAGTATGTTTACATTCAAATTCAAAAAGAGTAATAAATTATTAACAACACATAATGCATAATTTAATTTTTTAAAATTTTAAATTTAAAAAGAAACTAATTATTACCTAACCTAACTAACTTTTTCCTAAGTTGCCAAGTGGCCTATTGTTGTCACAACCCCAATTTCCCTCTGTAGGATGTCGTGATGACACCTAGCTTCTAAGGCTAGCTGAGCCTAACACTTACTGATTAAATAATAGATTTCTAACCAAATAACTTATAAGCATGAAACAGAAGTTTCTATAATACGCCAACAATCTCAACATAATATAATATCCCAAATCCGGTAGTACAAGTCATAATCTTTTCTAAGAGTCACCAGTAATAACAATACATCACTGTTCTGGATTAATGGGAAACAATGAATATAAATATAACAGAAGGTGACTTTGAAGCTTGCGAACGTCAACATGTATACCTTGAAGTCTCCAGCCGCACATGCATGAGTCTCAATCTAACTCGATCAAAAATAATTGGATTTGCACAACAATGTGTAGAAGCATAGCATGAGTACACCACAGCGATACCCAGTAAGTATCGAGCCTAACCTTGGTAGAGTAGTGACGAGGCCAGGTCAAGACACCTACCGGACATGTAAACCTGTGCAGGATATAACATAGAGCTAACAAGGGAAGGACGTTAATATAATACCAACAACAAAAGAATCAGGAACTTACAATCAATGGTGAAAATAATAGGAACGCGAATAGCAACAAGAGATAACCAGGTAATAAAGTAACAACATAGTTAGGATACAGATGAAATATGAATGAACTCAAGTATGGAGAACCAATGACAACTCAATCCATCCAATCGCACCCAATGCTCAAGTCACAACAAGAACTACCTGAGGTACCACTCCTCGTAAATCTCAAATCATAAGTCATAACTTTCAAATCTTACAAGCATGGCACCTTGTGCCTACATTTTTCCCAAATCATTTCCGCACGGCGAAGTCCACATGCTATCATGTACATCGTATCTGTGTAAAATTGCTAAATAGAATGTTCAAGAGGTTTATTTATATACGATAATAATAACATTAAATAAAGTAGGGGATCAAATGAAAAAATGAGTTAATTTTTGAAATTATTTGGGTGAGGAAAGTAATATTTTTTAAGTAAAATAAAGCATCAGATAAGCTACTGAACTAAGTATAGAATTTGTTAAATTAAAACATAATAACAAATTTTAGATCATGTAAAAACATGAGATAAGGTAAGAAGTTTAAGTTGAAAAATCAATTAAAGTGAAATATGACAACTATTAAGAATAATAAAGTACCGAATGAAACGACGAGTTTTAACTTAAGAGTCATATAAAGTAAGCATGTTAATATTTCTTTTAGTTAAAACGTTATGTTACAAATAAGTCAGAAGGGTATGAGAGAAAGACTCTGCGTAGTAAATTCATTTTGAAAATCAATTCACCGAAATAATAAAAATATAAAAGGAAAATAGGAAATGACGGCAAATGTAACGACACGATTGGTAGTTTTGAGAATTAGCGTCCCTTTCGATGACTTAAGGTCTCGAGCAGCTTTGTACTATGCGTTATGACTTGCGTGTGTGGTCGGGTTCGATTTTCAGATGATTTGGGGTCAATTTGGAATAAGGATTCTTGTTTTAGAAGCTTAAGCGGTAAGAGTTGACCAGAGTTTTGACTTTTGTGTAGACGACTCCGAAATAACATTTTGATAATTTCAATAGTTTTGTATGGTGATTTTGGATTTAGGCGTGCGTCTGGATTTGGATTTGGAGGTCCGTAGGATAATTTGAAGCATTTTGGCAAAAATTAAAAAGTTGAAGTTTTTGGAAGGTTGAGAGGTTTGATCGAGAGTTGAATTTGGTGATATCGGAGTTGGATTTCAATTACGAGAGTTGTATTAGCTCCGTTATGTCATTTGGGACTTGCATGCAAAATTTGACATCCTTCCGGGTTGATTTGATATGTTTCGGCACGAGCTTTAGAAGTTGGAAGATTTGAAAGTTCATAAGTTCAATTCGTGGTGAGATTCGTAGTTTTGACGTTATTCGATCTGATTTGAGAACTCGAGGGGGTCCGTGTTACGTTATGAAACTTGTTGGTATGTTTCGACGGGGTCTCGGGGGCCCCGGGTGTGTTTAAGATGGGTTACGGGCCATTTTCTTATGTGTTGGAATGCTGAAGTTCTGGTGTCTGATAACCTCCTTCGCGATCGCGTAGTGTCAGCCGCGATCGCGTAGTGTATTTGTTGACTTTCCATATTTTTCCTCTTCGCGTTCGCATAATTCTACCCGCGATCGCGTACATGTGTATTCTTCTTCATCGTTCGCGTAGCAAAGCTCAGCAGCTAGTATATTTTTCCTCTTTCGCGATCGCACGTTCTGGTTCGCGATTGCGTAGTACATTTCTTGGGGGCATTAGTGATCTCGTCCAATTTCACTCTTCTATTCGAGGTTATGAAAACGGTCGATGCAATAGTAATACCCAACAAGAGTCGGGGCCGAATTCCGTAGGAAGCTATATGTATGGGAGTTAGTAGTATATATCTTAGCTTGTGAGTTTGTATATCTAAATTTGCACTTCTTCAAAAATTGATTGTTTTAAAGTTTAATCTAAACTACAATTGCAATTTAAGAAATAAAACTAGAAGATTTTTTTTGTTGTTGTTCGAATGTTGTAAAAGGCCTAGGGGTATGACCTCCGCCTAGGTGTTTGCCTAATGAAATGTAAACTTTAAAGCTTGTTTTATTGGTCGGATGTATTATAGCTATCAACATTTGGTTACCTACTCAATACCTCTCGGTCAGAGTGTGATTTTGTCCAATTTGGCTTTCTCAAGTCCAAATGGGTATTGAACAAAACGGTTGATAAAAAGCTCAAGTCGGATTTTACTATTTCTAGGTTCAACCTTTTAATTGGGTTATCAATCTCTCGATTGACCCAATTTCTTGCTAGCCAAGTTTTCCTAGACTAAGTCTCTCTTTCTCAAGTAGAGACCAAGTCAAATAGGCATGAACTCACGTTTGCAACCATTAATTCTTCAAATAAAAGAAAGAAGAAGGATAAATGATAAACACCCAACCATAAATAAGTAATAAATCAAACACCCATTAAGTTTAGACACTAGGGTTGGCTCACAAACTTAGTGAAAATCTAGCTACTCATACTTAAAATGGAAGAAAAAGGAGAAGAAATGATAATTAAACTCATATTGCTAGCTAAATTGATAAACTCTATGTTCAAAAAAGCAGAAAATAGCAAAAACTACTAAAAAGGGTAAAAGGAACTGTCTACTGTAGCAGCTGATGTCAAAAAGATTGCCCTAAAAATGTGAAACTTGTCTATTTATACAGGGCTGGAAATTTCGGATAAAAATGCCCTTTCGGAGGTTCTGCGGCCGTACAATTCCATGTGCGGTCCGCACTTATCTTCAGCTTGACAGGATTGGAAAACTGCAGCCGCATAATTCTGAACCGCGGCCGCAATGCTTTCCTTCTGCGGTCCGGACAATTGTAACTGCCGCCGCACAATAATTGTGCGATCCTCACTTTTGGTAGACTTGAAATGCAGGTTCTCTGAACTTTGCTCTGACCCAGCTTCTGCGGCAGCATAATTCA
Source organism: Nicotiana obtusifolia (assembly GCA_002018475.1). Taxonomy (NCBI): domain Eukaryota; kingdom Viridiplantae; phylum Streptophyta; class Magnoliopsida; order Solanales; family Solanaceae; genus Nicotiana; species Nicotiana obtusifolia. Next base: position 27,133 of record MCJB01025268.1, on the reverse strand, counting down.
TGTGTGGTCCGCACTTTGCACCAACCTCTAATGGATTTTTCTTCACAACCTGCGGTTGCAGATGATATTCTGTTGTCCGCACTTCTGAGCTTTTGTGCCTTTTTTTGTCCTTGAGTTCGAATTACTCCTTCTTGAGTTGGAGTTCATCTCGGGGGCTCATCTTTCAATATTCCTGCAATGAAGCACATTTTATCAATTTTTGGGAACATAATTAAACGCTTTTGAGGTTATTGTGAGTCACTCCAGCAATTCAAAGTGAGTCACTCGCACATCAATTGGTACCAACCATTACCCACACCACTTATGAATTATCAACAAGGCAACAAGTTAAACTTCTAAGCACAAATAGTTCTAATGTGACACTTGATCGGTTGACTTTATTCATCAAGGAAGCTCGCTCTTTCATGCAGGTCATTGTGGATCCCAAACTCCTCCTCCTCTACTCTCCGTTTGCCTATCTCACTAAAGAATTTTAGCACTCAATCCAAAGATTTGTGAAAGTTCACTCATCTCTATCAAAAGAATGTCGCAAGTATGGCTTTAATTACCTTAGGCTTTCCCTCATGTAAATCACCACTAATGTAAGCTCACTCGGCTTGAAATCACGTAGCGCTTTTTCAGAATGTGATAAAGGCTTTTGGACTAAGTTTGGATATGTTATGATAGAACAGGTTCATTTTTTCTTAAGCACTCCATTTCTTTTCTCGGCTCATACTTTGCCAATTCTTTGAAGCATTGTCTTTTCCTTAGGTGAACTAGAGAGACTTAACATCACTCTTTCTTGGTCATAATATTCATCTTCTCCTTCTTTGATTTCTTCATGCTTTGCATCAGTACTTTTCTTTGAATCCCTTTCAACTCTTCAACTTATTCACTTTCCTTTTGCATTTTTCTTTTTGTTCTTTCTTTTCTTGCCTTTCCTTCTCATCATTTCTTTTCTCTTTTGTACCTTGATACCTTTTTCAAACTCCTTTTTTCTCCCCCAAACTTTTGTTTTTAGCCAATTATTTCACAAGAGTGTTAAGAAAAGCTCGGGTGCCAAGAGAGGGTCACGACACAACGGGTAAAGACTTGTAACATGGTTATCAAATGAGAAAGGTTTTAGGCTCAAATGGATTGACTAGGGATAACAATATTGGTGGGCAATGAAAATTTTCAAGCGGGTCAAAGAGAGCCTACAATCACTTCTGAAGCCAAGCAAAACTTAAAATTTCGCCTAGAAACACATTCGTGGCAAGTTCTAGACCATTAGCATGGGTACTTGGACTTGCAACAACAACATCTCACCTCTCACGCAGCTGGATTGTTAAAAAGGATAGAGTCAAGGGCCCACAATGACCTTATTCAAGATTGAAAATCACTATGGTTCGATTAAACCATTCGATGATAGCCTAAGTCAACACAAGAGTCTCAAGGTCACTAACTAGAGCTATTTCTTTCCAAAAACCATGTTTTTAACCATAGGCATGTAGTTAAGTGTGTTGGTGCCAAGTGTAGCATGTTTGACTCTTCGAGTATGACTCAATTAGGTCTTTTTATTCATTACTACTACTATTATCACCTAAACACCAAAAACGGACTCAATCCCTTAAGAAGGTTGTCACGACATCCATCGTTGGGAAGAGCCACCCGGTTCACACCGAACCACCTTTGGAAAGAATCATGGCATTAATAAAACCAAAGGCTTATTATCAACTAGGACATAAAAAGAATCTATTAAATCAAAAAGAACCTACTAATTCAAAAAGAAGACAAACATAAAAATAAAGAAGCTATAAAACAAAGAACTATCGAAAGCTAAACGAATATACATAATGAGAGATAAGAGGGAATATATACATAATGAGAAAGAGGAAGAAAATAGTAATAAGTTAATTATAGACCAAATGTCTTATAGTTATCAAAATACAGAATCATCAGAATGTGTAAAGGAACTCCACCCTTCCCCCCTCCCCCCGAATAAAAATAAGCATTGTCCCCAATGCTTAACAACATAAGAGTAAGAGAAGGGTGAGAGTGAAGAAAACTCCCTATGGCTCTATGGCCATCTCTGTGTCCCCAGCAGTGGCACCGACCTCAGCCTTATCCAATTAGATCTCATCATCCTCAAGTCCAGGAGTGGCTGGGTTGGTGAACATCTGACGGACTGCCTCAGTAGTGTCAGCAGCAGTGTCTGGCTCCTCAGACTGGCCAGGCGGTGTTGTAGGTGCTGTAAGAGTTGGGCCTGGGTGGTTCGGGTCTATTAACATATCAAATGGAATGTCTCCGGCTGCTGTAAGCTTTGTAACCTGGCTCCGAAGCTCATTCACTGATTTCTTAGATGCCTGCCGCTTTCTCATTTTATTTACCTCTTTGACTAAACTCTTCGATCACTGCCCCATGCTGCACTAAAGTGGCCATGATTGTGTTTTGATTTTGCAGGAGCTTCTTCAAGGTTTCATAAACTGTGGGGGGAATCTGGGGTACCAGAGAGGATAAATGTGCTGCAACATGACTGGATATGTCAGTCAGCTTTGCAGTAGCTGTCTGCATCCAGTTATTGAGGCTCGCCATTGTCTGGGAGACTCAAAACATAGAGAGTGGAGTAGATGGCATAGGTACCGGCTTCAAAGCCGAGGTAGGAGGCACTGAGGCTGAAGGTGGAGGCATGGCAGCTTCACTGGTAGAAGGCTCTACTGAAGTGGATGGCATATCACCTATCTCTGTACCCATTACCGATGGCTCGTCAGACTGTCCTAAGGTGGTCGTCGGCTGACCTTTTCTCTTTGGGTTGTGTGCATCCATCAGAGAATACCAAGAGAAGGTCTTCTTCGCCCGAACCTTCGTGTCATAATCTCTGGGCTCTACCCGGGCATCCGTAAGGTACTCAGTGATGGTGTTGGGATACGGGTAGGAGGTATCATCTTACCTGGCGACCACTGACTTGTTGGACGACATCACGGCACGCACATTGATCGGGTACCTGGCCATAATAGAGGCGACTACAACTGCCCGTGGAATAGGTAGGTTGGTTTCATTCTGGCACGGGTCTAGTCTGCTGCATACAAAGGTCTGCCATCCCTTCACCTCAAAAATAGGGTGTTTCGCTAAATAGGAAGCCCTGCAGTGATCCACGGTGGTGGTGGCCCCGAGGTTGCAAGAAGCTCAACTAGCCATAAGCCCATCGCCAGCATCTCCAAATACTATGCCAGCTCAATGTCCTCAGACCCCAAGTAGGAGTTCAGTGTGTGTTGGTCGAACCGCACCTTCAGATTTCTCACTTTTGTAACTTTGGCCCCTTTCTTTATGTGTGCCACATTGGCATAGATCTCCTGGACCAAATACTCCTTGGAATCCACAATTGACTGGGTGAACCACATCCACCCCTTCCTCTATCGGATCTGTCTCAACACGAATGAATTGTACTTGTCAAGATCTTTAAGCTGGAACTATCACTCAAGAGTGAGCGATCTCACCGGCCACCACCCATGAAAGCTGGTGAAGGCAGCTAGACTCACAAAACAGTCCTCCTAGACCTCTTTCTTCTTCGACCTCTCAAGGCCGGCATATCACCCCCTCGGCCATCATCCGAAATATCATCAACAGGAGATGCTAGTGCCTCAGGGACAGGTGTTGAACAGGGCTCTGAAGCCTGACTGACACTCTCCGAACCATTGGAGGTGCTATGTGAGGAGGAACGCTCGTCTCGGAGTTGATACCTTCTATGTGGTTAATGTGGCTGTGATTGGACAGCAGGCTACTCTTGCACTGGGTCGCCCTCCGATGCTACCCGAGATGGGGCATATGAACTAGATTCTGAGGGCTCGGGCTGTCTTCCTCGGCCTACTGTAGCTTTCTTGGTGATTATCTTCTGGAGGGCGAGGGGTAAAGTGCTTTTGCCTCGACCTCTGGAAGGTTCACCCCTCCCCTTTGAAGTGTCACCGTGGCCACGAAATATAACCATTTTCTGTAACAAGCAATAGCAGCAGTTAGTTGTGGTTCAATATCAAACAGACAATATAACACGGTGTAGAACATGAGTGCAGTCCGCACAATTACAAGTGCGGTCGCAAAACTGGGTTGTGCGGACCGCATAATTTGAACTTGCTGTCGTGGAAATGGAACTGCGGTGCGCACAATTTTGGGTGCGACCGCAGATTTGAAGTACAGTCCGCACAATTATGTTTATGGCCACACATTGGACATCCCAAAAGTGCCAACTCTCTGATGACAGAGATTGCTCTGTTCTGCGGTCGTACACACGTTTCTGCGGTCGCTGTGCAATTTTTGAGGTCCGCATAATTTTAAGTGCGGCCAGAATCATGCTTGAATAAAGAACCCTATTCTCTACTTCTATGGACCGCACAATTTCTTGTGCAGTTGCAGATTTCAAAACAAAATCGATCAGACTTCTAGGGTTTTCAAGTTTTGCACAGATTCAACATGGTATTAAAAATTAAGCATGCCAATCAATTTAACCAGTTCCCATAAAGCAATTAGCAATTGACCCATTACACATTAAACCCCACATGGTAGTAAAGTTGAAATCTATTGACAAATGGCCTAAACTACCTAAAACAAATTGCAAATTAAACTAAAAAATTTGAAGAATTCTATGTGTAATTAAAGCATACCAGATGTGAAGAAGAGCAACTAAATGATCACAGATGCGGATGGAGTGTGGCAGATGATTGAACGGATGGCTTCCAAGTTTTAGAAATTAGAGTGCTCAGAGAGGGAAAAACTTAGTATAGTAGCCTTAAGCTACTATTCATATTTGCGGGAAAACTTGGGGAACAAACGAGGAGTGCGGCCGCAGAATTCCTTCTGCGGTCCGCACTCTATTACCTGAAGGCTCAATAGCCTTTGTTGATCTACGATCCATACAATTTGTGGTGTGACCGCAGAATTTGGCTGCGGACCTCAAAATTTGATGTGCGGCCGCATATTGGCCATTTCTCTGACAGACCAAACTTTAGAGAGTTTGCATTTTCCCTTTCCAAGTTATGCGGTCTGCACAAGAATTGCGTCACCACAGTTGCCTTCTGCTTTAGCACTCCTAATTATCTGGTCCACAAAATAAATGTGCGTTCCGCATTTTTTTCACACTTAGCCAATTTTCTTAGCACAGTTCCTGTAAAACACACTCATTCCTACAGCACACTTCAAATCCAGTTAGCACAAAATAACACCTATCTACAAAAGAATAAAAGAAAAAGAAAAAGAAAAGAAATATGGGTTGCCTCCCAAGAAGCGCCTGATTTAACGTCGCGGCACGATGCAGATTACCATCACTTCAAATGAATAACTGCCACCACGTGGCCATCATCAGCTTGTCCCAAATAATGCTTCACCTGGTGACCATTGACTCAGAATACCTCATCATTTTTGTTCTTCAAGTCCAATGCACCAAAAGGTGTCACACGCACAATTTCAAAGGGACCACTCCATTTGGATTTCAGCTTTCAGGGAAACATCTTCAATCGTGAGTTGAACAATAAAACAAGATCGCCCACCTTGAACTCTTTGTTTCGGATGTATTTGTCATGATGGTACTTCATTCTTTCTTTGTACAAGGACGAACTTGCATATGCATGGTATCGGAACTCATCCAATTCATTCAAATGTGCAACTCGCAAGTTAGCGGCTACATCTCAATCAAGATTCACCTTCTTTAAAGCCCACATGGCTTTGTGCTCAAGTTCCACCGAAAGATGAAAAACTTTGCCAAACAACAAACGATATGGAGACATCCCGATAATAGTTTTAAAATTAGTCCGATAACCCATAATGCACCATCAAGCTTCTTTGACCAATCCGTCCGGTTAGCATTCACTATTTTGGACAAGATACTCTTTATCTCCTGGTTGGAGACTTCCACTTGAGCGCTAGCTTGAGGATGATAGCGATTCGTAACTTTATGAGTGACATCATACTTGCTAAGCAAAGTGTCAAAAGCCTTGTTGCAGAAATGCGATCCCCCATCGCTTATAATAGCCCGGGCGGAGTACCAAATCTTATGAAAATATTCTTCTTCAAGAACTCTACCACACTTCTCGCTTAATTGTTGGGTAGAGCAATCTCCTCAACCCATTTAGACACATAATCAACTGCAACCAAGATGTAGGTGTTTCCATAAGAACTCACAAAAGGACCCATGAAGTCAATACCCCACACATAAAAAATATCAATCTCTAAAATAGTAGTGAGAGGCGTTTCATTCTTCTTCGAGATTCCACCCGCCAGTTGGCATTCATCACATCTTTTTACCATATCACTTGCATCTTTGTAGAGAGTGGGCTAATAGAAACCACAATTTAACACTTTAGTCGTCGTTCTTGCTCCGCTATGGTGACCACCATAAGGCAAAGAATGGCAAGCCTCAAGAATAATATTTTGCTCTTCATCCGATACACATCTTCTAATTACCCCATCCGTGCAAATCCGGAAGAGGTAAGGATCGTCCCAATAATAATCTTGACAATCTCGTTTGAGCTTCTTCCTTTGATTTGAAGAGAACTCATCTGGGATGATTCCACACACAAGGAAGTTTGCTAGATCGGCAAACCATGGTACCTCCTTCATTGAAATGGCCAAGAGTTGCTCATCGAGGAAGGAGTCATTGATCTCAAGGCCATCATGCAACCTCCCCTCCTCCTCCAAATGAGACAAATGGTCCGCCACTTGATTTTTACTCCCTTTCCGATCATGAATGTCAATATAAAACTCTTGCAACAATAGCACCCATCTCACCAACCTAGCTTTTGAATCTTTCTTGCTCATAAGATAACAAAGTGCTGCATGGTCCGTATGAACAATAACCTTTGCACCCATCAAGTACGGGCGAAATTTCTCAATAGCAAACACAATGACAAAGAGCTCTTTCTCTATAACGGTGTAATTAACTTGGGCATCATTCATGGTCTTACTAGCATAGTAGTCCGGATGAAAACTCTTGTTGATACGTTGCCCCAAAACTACTCCAACCGCTACATCACTAGCATCGCACATGAGCTCAAAAGGAATACTCCAATTAGGAGCGATGATAATGGGAGTGGCAGTCAACTTGAACTTTAGCAATTCAAAGGCTCTCATGCAATCATATGAAGTGAAACTTAACATCTTTCTCTAAGAGCTTGCACAATGGGTTCACCACTTTAGAAAACTCCTTTATAAAGCGCCGGTAAAACCCCGTGTGACCTAAGAAACTTCTCACGCCTTTCACTGAAGTTGGGGTGGAAGTTTAGAAATCACCTCTATCTTCGTCTTGTCGACCTCTATGCCATTCTTTGAAATTTTGTGGCGAAGGACAATGCCTTCCTCGACCATAAAATGGCATTTCTCCCAATTTAGCACCAAGTTCGTTTCTTAACACCTTGCCAACACTTTATCCAAATTTGCCAAGCAATCATCAAAGGAATCCCCGACTACCGAAAAATCATCCATGAAGACTTCAAGGTAGTCCTCCACCATATCCGTAAAGAACGCCATCATACACTGTTGAAAAGTTGTCGGTGCATTGCATAAGCCAAATGGCATCTGTTTGAAAGCAAAAGTGCCATAGGGACAAGTGAAAGTTATTTTCTCTTGATCTTACGAGGCAATAAGGATTTGGTTGTAGCCACAATATCCATCTAGAAATAAGTAGAAATCACGGCCGGCCAACCTATCAATCATTTGGTCAAGGAAGGGGAGTGGAAAATGGTTTTTCTTTGTGACTTTGTTTAGCTTCTGATAGTCCATACACACTCTCCACCCGGTCACCGTTCTTGTGGAAATCAACTCGTTCTTATCATTGGTGACCATAGTTATGCCCCCCTTTTTAGAGACACATTACACCGGAGAAGTCCACGAACTGTCAGAAATAGGATAACCACCCCGGCATCCAACCATTTGATAGTATCCTTCTTGACCACGTCTTGCATTGCTTCATTGATTCTCCTTTGAGGTTCAATGGAGGGTTTGGCATCTTCCTCCAAGTTAATCTTGTTCATGCAAAATGTGGGGTTTATTCCCGGAATATCCGCCAAAGTCCAACCAATAGCTTTCTTCCTCTTATGGAGCACCACCAATATAGAGTCAACATGCACGTTAGACAAACAAAAGAAAAGAATAACCGGTAAAAAAGAACAAGGGCCAAGGAATTCATACCTAAGATGTGGAGGCGATGGATTCAACTCCAAGATAGGAGGCTCTTCACTAATAGGCTTTGTAGGAAGAGTTTTCCTATTCTCAAGATCCAAGGAATGTTTCTGGGGTGCATAGTTGTACGACCTCATTCCTTGCAAAGAATTAACATATTCTATGAAGCCATCCATCTCGTCATCATCAAAATTGAGCAAGAAGGCCTCCAACAAGTCACCCATATTAATCGTGCCACTTGTATCATCAATAATCACATCAGTCACCAAGTCCGCAAATGAACACAATTCATTACTATTCGGTTGCCTCATAGATTTGCACTCATGGTACACCGCCTTTTCATCACCCACCCGGAAAGTGAGTTCTCCAGCTTCCACATAAACAAGAGCCTTCCCCGTAGCAAGGAAAGGTCTTCCAAGAATAATCGGCACCTCAAAGTCCACTTCACAATCAAGAATAACAAAGTCCGCCGGGAGAATGAACCTATCGACACGAACCAATTCATCTTCAATCACCCCCAATGATCTCTTCATTGTACGATCGGCCATTTGTAATCTCATACATGTGGGTCTTGGTTGCCCAATTCTCAAGGTCTTGAAAACCGAATAGGGCATCAAATTGATACTCGCCCCAAGATCACAAAGAGCTTTAGCAAACTCGGCACTTCCAATGGTGCAAGGGATTGTGAAAGCTCGGGATCTTCCAACTTATGAGCCATCGAATGCACAATTGCACTCACTTGGTGAGTGACTTTGATAGTTTCAAAATTCATCAATCGCTTCTTTGTCACTAAGTCCTTCATAAACTTTGCGTATCCGGGCACTTGCTCCAAGGATTCAACTAATGGCACATTTATCGAGAGACTCTTCATCATATCAATAAACTTTTTGAATTGATTCTCTTCATTTTTCATGGCGAACCTTTGAGGATATGGAGGAAGCGGCTTAGGCAATGGTGCTTCAACCTTTTGCACTACCAGTTCCGGTATGTCAATCACATGCTCCCTAGACGAGTTCACTTCCTCTTGAGTCTCGTCCACCGTGTCATCAATATCAATCCGCACTTTATCATTAGCTTGTACTACATTGGTTGGGATCTCCTCTTTTTCTACCACTTGCTCATCATCCACAAGTTGCCTTTGACTTGAGGTGGGTGCATTCCTACCTCTTCCACTTCTTATAGTAACGGCCACGGCATGCCCCGTATTGTTCCCACCCTTCGGGTTCACCACCGTGTCACTTGGTAGTGACCCATTAGGACGAGAATTTAACGCTTGAGAGATTTGACCCATTTGCACCTCTAGATTGCAGATCGATGTGTTGTGTGAAGCAAGTTTGGCATCGGAATCAGGATTCTTGTCCATTATTTGTTTGAACATATTCTCTATACGACCCATTTCATTGTTGGATGAACTAGGAGCATGGGAAGGATAAGGGGATGGGTTGCTCGGTTGTTGAAATATCGGGGGCCTTTGAAAACCCGACCCCTGATTTCCTTGATTGTTGTTCCACCCGCCTTGGCTGTTGCCTCCCTAATTGCCTTGGTTATTATTTTTATTCCAATTCCCTTGGTTGTTGCTTCCACTCCAATTCTCATGATTGTTGTTATTCCAATAGCCTTGATTGTTTCCACCACTCCAATTACCTTGATTTTGAGAATTCCAATTGCCTTGATTGTTTGAAGGTCTCCATTGTTGTTGACTAGGGCCTTGGAAGTTGTTTCTTTGCCCTTGAAAATTGTTCACATATTGGACCTATTCTTCTTTGTCATTGTAAGAATCACCTTGATCAAATCCACTATCATCTTGCACAAAATTGTCCACTCTTTGTTGCACTTATGGACTTCTTGTTCTTCGCTTGTTCACCATCATATTGACTCCCTCCATAGCATTGACTTGCCTCGGGTTTTGCACTTATTGAAGTTGAACCTTTGCTAATTGGTTCATAGTGGTCATCAACTCGGCTATGGCTTGTCAACGGTCATGTAACTCTTTATGAAGAAGAATCACATTAGGGTCACGTTGTGGAACATTGGCTCTAGATTGCCACGCCGATGAAGTATCCGCCATCTCATCCAAAATATCACATGCCTCCGCATAAGGCGTAGTCATGAAGTTCCCACTGGCAAGTTGATTCACAACACATTGGTTGGTTGTATTGATCCCCCGATAGAAATTTTGTTGAATCATGTTCTCCGTCATATCATTGTTGGGGCACTCTTTCACCATTGTTCTATATCTTTCCCATATCTCTTGTAGTGTTTCATTGGGATCTTGATTGAATGCTAGAATTTCATCACGAAGAATAGCCATGTGCCCGGGAGAGAAGTACTTACAGATAATTTTCTCCGCTAGTTCATCCCAAGTATGAATGGAATGATTTGGCAAGCATTTCAACTAATCTAAAGCTTTCCCCCATAGAGAGAAGGTAAAAGCCTTAGCCTCAAAGCATTCTCGGAGACATTTGTTTGTTTGCTCCCCCAAAACGTATCGACGAACCCCTTCAAGTGTTTATATGCATTTTGACCCGGTGCACTAGTGAAGAACCCTCGTTGCTCGAGCAAAGTGAGCATCACGTTAGTTATTTGGAAGCTGCCCGTCCTAATACGGGGAGGGACTATAGCACTTGCATACCCTTCATTTGGCAACACCCGGTGTGGAGCCGCTTGTGGTGGAGGTGGGAGTGGAACGGGAACATTGTCTTGAAGCGCTCGACCTCGTCTGTTGGCTTGAGGTTCAAGAGGGACCTCATCCATTTGTTCATCCTCCACATCCACATGCCCCAAAGCTACATTCCCGAGCTTGTTGTTTGCCATGATTGCACCTATAATACTCACATGTTAGTAACAAGGAAGGAAAATAAGATATCCCAAAAACACACCTAAAATATATAGCTAAGACTATTTTTAGCTTCCCGAGAACAGCGCCAAAAATTGATCTCGTCCAATTTCACTCCTCTATTTGAGGTTATGAAAACGGTCGATGCAATAGTAATACCCAACAAGAGTCGGGGTCGAATTCCGCAGGGAGCTATATGTATGGGAGTTAGTAGTATAAATCTTAGCTTGTGAGTTTGTATATCTAAATCTGCACTTCCGCAAAAATTGATTGTTTTAAAGTTTAATCTAAACTAAAATTGCAATTTAAGAAATAAAACTAGAAGATTGTTTTTGTTGCTGTTCGAATGCTGTAAAAGGCCTAGGGGTATGACCTCCGTCTAGGTGTTTGCCTAACGGGTTGTAAAATTTAAATCTTGTTTTATTGGTCGGGGTGTATTATAGCTAACAACACTCGGTTACCCACTCAATACCTCTTGGTCAAGAGTGATTTTGCCCAATTTGCTTTTCTCAAGTCCATATGGGTATTGAACAAAACAGTTGATAAAAAAGCTCAAGTCGAGTTTTACTATCTCTATGTTCAACCCTTTAATTGGGTTTATCAATCTCTCGATTGACCCAATTTCTTGCTAGTCAATTTTTCCTAGACTAAGTCTCTCTTTCTCAAGTAGAGACCAAGTCAAATAGGCATGAACTAACGTTTGCAACCATTTATTCTTCAAATAAAAGCAAGAACAAGGCTAAATAGTAAACATCCAACCATAAACAAGAAATAAATCAAACACCCATTAAGTTTACACACTAGGGTTGGGTTACAACCCTAGTGAAAATCTAGCTACTCATACTTAAAATGGAAGAAATATGAGAAAAAAATAATAATTAAACTCATATTGCTAATTAAATTAATAAACTCTATGTTCAAAAAAGCTCAAAATAGCAAAAACTACTAAAAAAGGTAAAAGGAACCGCCTACTGTAGCAGCTGATGTAAAAAAGATTGCCCTAAAAATTTGAAACTTGTCTATTTACAAATTTCAAACAAAAATGCCCTTTCGGAGGTTCTGCGGCTGCACAATTCCATGTGTGGTCCGCACTTATCTTCAGCTTGACAGGATTGGAAAACTGCGGCCGCATAATTCTGAACCACGGCCGCAATGCATTCCTTTTGCGCAAATAAGTAGTCAAAATCCCTAATTATCAATCAGTTGTTCCTTATTTGCGATCACATGAGTTTATCCGCGATCGCGTAGTATATTTTTGGGGCAGTAGTTATTTTCTTCTTCGCGATCGCATTATTTCTTCCACGATTGCGATGTGCAAATGCCTAGGCAGCAGAATATATTTTCCAAATTGAGGGTTTGGCCATTTTTATAATATCTTGAGTTGTAGACCTCGGATTTAAGCGATTTTTTGTGGGTTTTTCAAGCACATCATTAGGGTATGTGTTTTTCACCCTGAATTTATTATATTCCATGATTCTATCTTTATTTTTATCTTATAATTAGTATTTTTAATTGAGGAAAAATGAGAATTTTTGAAGAAAACTTTCAAAATGTAAAATGATGATTTGAAGGACGAATTGATATCGGAATTTGGTAATTCTTGTATGGTTGGATTCATTATCGAATGGGTGTTCGAATTTTATAATTTTGGTCGGGTTCCGAGATAGGGGCCCTAGGGGTTGATTTTTGGGTTGGCTTTAAGTTCTTGTTAAAAATTGAGGCTTTATTATCCGGAATTATTTTCTATGAGTTTTATTTATGATTTGAAGTTACTGTGGCTAGATTTGAGCCATCGGAGGTTGTTTCTCTCGAGAAGGTCATTTTAGAGTATCGGTCTAGCTTCTTTGAGGTAAGTATCTTGCCTAACTTTGTGTGGGGGAACTACCCCTTAGAATTTGAGTCAATTGTGATAAGTATGTCATGTGAAGGCCGTGTACGTGAGGTGACGAGTACGTGCTATGACCTATTTTTAGAAATTTGACCGTCTAGGGCTCTTAGGTTCTTATGTTCATTAGATATTGAGTTGTTTGTCATGTTAATTCCTCCCATTTACTAAATTCACCCTTACGTGTCTTAATTGGAATTTGCTTCATGTTCTACCTTATTGCCGATTAAACTATTATGTGCCTTAACTGAAGTTGTTGCCTCTTTTATCGTCATGTTATTCTTTCTGTAATTGCTTAACATTAATTGAAATCATTATTATCTTTCCGTAATTGCTTAACCTTAATTGAAATCATTATTATCTCTTCCGTAATTGCTTAGCCTTAATGGAAGTTCGTTATCCCTTTCATTGTTGACGTATGCTTATTTGGGGTCATTGATTCATGCTATCTCTCTTGTTGTCGAATTGCACTCTCGCGGAATCATTGTCACACATAACCTCTCCCTTGTTGAATTATTTTTGTTGAGACTATTATTTCCGTGTTGTGTCTTTCTTTGTAAGTTCGTTCTTCCGTTTCTTTGTGTTATGAAGTTCTTGTATTGATTTACTTGACGTATTCTCGTGTTATTATTGTTGTTACTGTTGTATTCACTGTTGTTGAGCCGAGGTCTATGCGTGGTTGTGATATTGAAACTGTTTTGAGAAAATATTGTGGCATATGGGTACATATTGTGAAAGTCATTTTGTTGAGTTGTTATATTTTGGCACACATGTTATTGTTAAAAGGACCGTTATTGTGTTTGCACGAGGTATTTGCCGCGCGGTTGTTATTATATTTGCACGAGGTTTCTACCGTGCGGTTGTTATTGTATTTGTACGAGGTTTCTGTCGTACAGTTGTTATTGTGTTTGCATGAGGTTTCTGTCGTGCGGCTGTTATTGTGTTGCACAAGGTTTCTTCCGTGCTGTTGTTATTATTAATACGCATGCGGTGGTATAAGGTCTGGGTGTTGAAATGCATGCGGTGAGATAAGGTGGGCTTGAAACACGTGGCTAGTAGGAGAACTACTAGAAGCCTTGCGGTGTGATAAGGTGGGCTAAAACGCGGGATGCTATTTCGGGAAAATAATTTTCAAAACTAAAGATAAAGGCTCCCGCGGTTATATAAGAAACGTTATAATTCATTTTACAATTTGACACTACGAGGCGGTACCTCGGGAGGGCTCTTGTTGTCATTTCCCCTTTTATGTGCACTTGTCTTTGATTGTTGTTTTCCTTAGCATACTACTAATTGTTTTCCTCTGTGATGCACTTTTTACTCAGTTCTATGTAGCTAATCTTGTTTTGCTGGTCGCTGCTTCAAACTTCATTGCTGCTTTTATTACACTGTACATTTCGTGGTGACCGTTTCTTAGGTGTTATTCATTGTCTCTACTCCTATTTGTTGACTGGAATTGTGGTAGAACACTTGCACAAGTATACACATAATTAAATCACCCATATCGGTTTCAAAAGGTGAATCCTGACATCATTAACCATTATAGGTACTCTTGTCTACTTGCCTCCTATGTGAGGAATGTTCTATTGGTATGTGAGTCATCTGCGCGAATATGAGTTGTAATGTGGGCATAAGATGCCAAGTGATTAGGGTTCAAGAATTGGGACCTGTGAGCTGTGATTATGAGGTTCGGTACCGCGTGGAAATGCTTAAACAAATCTGGTGTGACATCGATTGTTTTTATTGAGTTGTTGCTGGTTTTTCCTTTACTTTGATATAACCGGACTTAGACTATGTCCAGCTTACTTTACGGCATTATTACCTGACTGCTTCCTGTTAAATATTATTGTTGGTGTCTCGTTGCAAGTATTGTTTAGTATTCCTCATCATGCTTAGTATATTAATAATGTTTTTCTCTGTTAGTTTACCTTCACACTTGTTCAGGTTGTTTAGTCCGGTAGGTGTCTTAATTGTCCCTCGTCACTACTCCACCGAGGTTAGTCTTGATGCGTACTTGGTACCGTTGTGGTGTACTCATACTACGCTTCTGCACATTTTTGTGCAGATCCAGGTGCCATGGTTGTTATTGATTATTAGCTAGCTGGTCTAGCTGTGGAGACTCAAAGTAAACTTGTCGTCACGTTTGTAGGCCTCGGAGTCATCTTTTGATATTCTTATTGTACTGTTTAATTCTATCCCAGACAGTTGCATTTAGGAATTTTTCTAGCAAACTCAGTAGAGCTTATGACTTGTACTACCGATTTTGGAAATTGTAATTGTGTATAATTTTTATCTCGTATATATCATTCGATGGTTGAATTCTTCTATTTATTTAGTAAGTGTTAGGCTTACCTAGTCTTAGAGATTAGGTGATGTCACGATATCCTATAGAGGGAAATTGGGGTCATGACAGCGAAGCAGTAAACTAATGAAAACAACTCAATCCTCGAAATCAATAAATCCAAAAATATCAATCCTCAGAATCTCATATGATTAATACCAAAAGCTAACACAATACGACAATGAATACAACACACACAATCTGTTGCTGTGCGCAACCCAATCCCACCGTACAAACACAATTCTCCCTTATTTCACCATATCAATATCAAGAATAACATGCAAAATTCGTTGCGGGACACAACCCGATCCCCCCTTATCGATATCAAATCCTCCTTTATTTCACCATTTCACATAATCCTCCCTTATTTCACCCGTTGCGGCGTGCAACCCGATCCCACCATATCATCATATCACAATCTCCCTTATTTCACCTGTTGTAGCGTGCAACCCAATCCCACCGTATCATCATATTACAATCCTCCCTTATTTCACCTGTTGCGGCGTTCAACCCGATCTACAAGCAAATTAAATTAACAATAACAATCCAATAACTCAATTTACAGGAATTTCTACAATCAAAGGGTATGAGTACACAGCAATAAAGGAACCACGTAATAATCAAAGGAATGCAACAAATATTACAAAAATGACAGGACAAGTAAAGCACGTGACAACTAAGATGTGCAAGTAAAACAGTTAAGACAAGTAGCAAATAGGCACAGAGTCATGGACGGGACTAAACAATTGAAAGATAACAAGACAATAACTTCAAATAAAGCATGTAAGGACAAAATGACAAGTAAGGGGTACAATAAATGCTAACGATGTCAAATAACACATGTAAGAGTAGAGTAACAATGAGAGACATAACACGTCAGGACAATTCAATTAAAGGCATGTAAAGAGTCAAGATACCTAAACCGGTCAAATACCACATATAGCCCATGTACCCACACGTCACCTTGGGTACATGGCTTTCACGTAACACAAATAGCACAATCAACTCGAATCCTAAGGGGTAGTTTCCCCCACAAAAAGTTAGGCAAGACACTTACCTCGAAGAAGCTAAATCGATACTCTAAAATGACCCTCTCGTGTGAAACAACTTCCGGACGGCTCAAATCTAGCCAAAATAACTTCATATCATAAATAAAAGCAATAGGAAACAATTCTGAGCTTCGATCTTTAAAAAAAAACTAAAATGTCAACCCTAGGCCCGCACCTCAAAACCCGATAAAATTCACAAAATCCGAACACCCATTCCGATACGAGTCCAACCATACCAAAATTATCAAATTCCGACATCAAATCGGCCTTCAAATCCTCATTTTATATTTTTGAAAGATTTAACAAAAAATTCCATTTTCTCCCATTCAAATAACTATTTTAATGTTAAAAATAAATATGGAATCACGAAATATAATCAAATTCGGATAAAGAACACTTACCCCAAACCAATACGTGAATACCCCTCCAAAATCGTCCAAATCCGAGCTCTCTAACTCAAAAAGTGATAAAATATCAAAAGCCCTCGAAATAGAGTACTTATATTCTACCAAGTGATTTACTCATCTCAATCGTGGAACATCACTCGCGATCACGGAGACAAAATGATGACAGCTGATCAAACCTTCTTCACGAACGCATAAAAGAAGTTGCAAACGTGACACACAGCTTCCAGCTCACTACGCTAACGCGGTTGCACCCACGCGATCGCGGACAACAAAGGCCTGAGGCCCTTCCAGCTTCCCTTATACGCGATCGCGTAACTAAGAACGCGAACGCGATAGCATAAATCCCCCAACCTTTGCGAACGCGGTCGCCTCCTAGCGTTCGCGAAGACCACCATAACACTAAGCGAATACGAAAGTAAAGGCGTGAACACGATGAAGAACACAGGGTGACAGAAACCAGCAGTCTAGAGTAGAAGGAAATGGCCTGTAGCCCATCAGGAATACACCCGAGGCCCCGGGACCCCGTCGAAACATACCAACACGTTCCATAACATAACGGGGACCTGCTCGAAACCTCAAATCATATCAAACAATGTCAAAACTACGAATCGCACCTCAAATCGAACCAAATGAACTTATGAACTTTCAACTTCTACAACTCGCGCCGAATCATATCAAATCAACCCGGAATAACGTCAAATTTTGCATGAAAGTTTCAAACGGTACAACGGAGCTGTACCAACTCCCGTAATCAAAATCTGAACCCGATATCAACAAGGTCAACTCCCAGTCAATCTTATGAGCATTTCAAACCTTCAAATTTTCAACCTTCGCCAAATAGTGTCGAAACCTTCTAGAAATATCCAAATGCAAATATGGGCATACGCCCAAGTCCAAAATCATCATCCAGACCTAACGGAACTATCAAAACTCCAATCCGGGGTCAAATACACAAAAGTCAAATTTGGCCAACTCTTCTAACTTAAAGCTTCAACAATGAAATTTATTCTTCCAAACTAATTCTAAATCACTCAAAAACCGGAACCCACGATACACACAAGTCGTAATACATCATACAGAGCTATGCATGCCCCCCAACCACCGAGCGAAGTGCAGATATTCAAAACGACCGGTCAGGTCGTTACAATTGTGAGGCTGCTACTTGGCTTACTGTGGAGGCATTTTCTTCTTCTTTTAATAATATATAGATTATACGATGCAATTATAAATTTATTACTTATTTGTAGGTAATTTTCACAAATATATTTGTTAACTATTTTAAAGATTCAGGAATTAATAGCCTATAAGGGAAGAAATTATAAATGATTATTTGTAAGAAGAGAGTTGATAATCCTAAGAAGGATAGAGATAATTTTCTTTAGTGTGGAAAAAGA
Source organism: Nicotiana obtusifolia (assembly GCA_002018475.1). Lineage (NCBI taxonomy): Eukaryota > Viridiplantae > Streptophyta > Magnoliopsida > Solanales > Solanaceae > Nicotiana > Nicotiana obtusifolia. The sequence goes on along the minus strand of MCJB01025268.1, from coordinate 9,103 downwards.
AGAAGATAATTTGGAAAGTTACAAGACATTACACAAAGAAAAAATCAAAAACAAGAAAGTCAATAAAGAATATGGAAAGTTACAATATGATTCAAGTATATGATATCTTTAAATTTAAAAGAAAGGTAAAAACTTTAAACAAAAATAAAAAATAAAAAACTTAAATCAGTAAGGGATAATGTGAAAAATATAAATTTATAGTGAGGATAGTTTTGTCTTGAATAAATTAATTTTCTGCTTCTGCTTCTTGGAAGAAGCTAGAATTTTTTGCTTCTTCCCAAAAGCAGAAAAACTGCTTCTGCTACTGGCTAAAAGTACTTCTCCGTCTTAACCAAACAACTTAAATTTAAAAAAGAGTACTTTTTGAGAGAAAAAAGTACTTTTGGCCTCTCAAAAGCTTGATCAAACCTACTCTAATTTACAAACTTAAAGCTCTTAAGATATGGTGCTACGAGAGAAATGCTTTGCTCGTTCATCTACGCTCGCTTACACTATGAGTAATTTAAACTTTGTGCAAAACAAACTATATGAGCAGCTCACCTAGCTAGTTAGGTAAGTGTAAATGAGCTGCAGTTGGGGAAAAAAGTATGTCAATTAGATAACATAAAGATTTAACTTACTAGCGGCTTATTTTATATTGTTGTAATATGGTTTTTGCCTTATTTTTGAGTTAACTAATAGGGATAGGAAATAGATTAACTAGAGCATAATAGTAGAGTTCCTAACTCGCATCTTCGATGATGCAATACTATTCTTTTTCCTCTTCTATTATCCTAACTCTTCGACATACTATGTATTTTGGAACTCGTCTTAGTTTTTAGGAGGAATTTTTACCTTTCTACACTATATATAAAACTTTATTACTCTCTCTAATTAAGTTTTAATTTAATTACATGGTCATACAATTTACCAATTATATACAAATAAGTTTTAAATGAGTATCCATTTATATTAGGAATTGAATAAGGAATATCAGTTATTTTCTTATCCCTTTATATTTGCCCCTCTCTCTCTCCGTCTTTCTCTCTCTCTCTCTCTCTCTCTCTCTCTCTCTCTCTCTCTCCGTCTCTCTACTCTCTTTATCTGTTTTTTTTTCCAATTTTTCTTCCTTTGATGTTCTTTGTTTTTTTATGCTTTATTGTTGTATAGAGTTTTAATGGAATTCATCAACGGATTTCAATAGTTTTAACTTGGCAATTCCCTTTCATGTTACACAATTGATGTTCGAATTAGAATTGTCGATCAATAAATTTTAAAGAAGTTTGATTCTCCACCATTGACAGCCATTAAAAAGTTTCGAAGCTTTGAATTCGAATTTGGATTTTCAAAAACTATTATTTGTTTGGATTGGGTGTTGTTGCAAACAATTGAGAATATTTTTTGGAGTTTATATCTCAATTTTGAGGATGTTTGGTGAAAATTAGACTTTATTTTAGAAGAAGAAGAAGAAGAACACATGAGATACAATATACTTACGAAATTATATTAAAGTTGTATTATAATTGTATGTAAATTGTATTTAAGTTGTATTATTTTGTAGTTATATACTTTTTTTATTTGAATATTGTATGAAAGTTGAAAAATAGTTGTATAATGTATGAATCGTTGTAAGAAATTTGTATTTAAGTTATAAATACTATCTTTTTACATAAAGTTGTTGATATATATCAAAATTATATAAAGAGAGGAAGTAATTGATTGGAATTTTAGAGAGGAAAAAGAACACACCACGTACAAAATATATACAAATCAGATACAAAATACATACAAAAGACATATTGTATAAATTTTGTATGAAAATTGTATTAAAGTTGTATGATGTTGTAGATGTATTTAAGTGGATAAAAATAATATATAAAAATTATAGATAAATTGTAAATATGTTGTATAATATGATAATTAGTTGTATAAAATTTATTTTTATTTTATATTATTGTAGATGTATCAAATCTGTACGAAATTTTATTTTTAATTTAGTTGTTCCATACAAATTTATCACTGTGCAGTAGCATTTACAATCTTAACAAAAAAGCTGAAAAGAAAAGCAAATCTAAGAATCCATTTGAATGAATGAAGAAGGTTATCTAGTTGCCCTCAGGATGATTTGTTCTTCATACCAGTGAATTTCTTTTCTTGCTGTTTCTTCAAGTATCTCTGTGCAGTAGCATTTACAAGCTTAACGAAAAAGCTCAGTAGCATGATCGTAACCACGCCATTCCAAACTGAAGCAAATGAGAAATCCCATTTGTTCACCTGACAAGATGAAGAGTTGAATCAGCAAAAAAGAATAATGATTACGGTCCTGATATTGATGGAATGTATAAATCCCTTAATTTAAGGTACTAGTAATAAATTGTGTATATAGAGAGAAAGAATAGGAAAAGAGGAGAGGAGAAAAAAAAGGAAAAATATGTAACTAAATCCCCTAATTTAAGTAACTAATAATGAAATTTATATAATTTGTAAGTAATTCTTGTTTAAGGCGAGTAATATATAAAATTAGGCCAATATTAGTAAATAAGTTTCAACTATTGTATAGGAAAGAAAAAATCCCTTTTGTATACTAGTATATTAGAAAAACAAATTAAAATTCATATCCTCTTCATTGACCTGCTCGTAATATCAAAATTAAAAAAAAGTCCAAAGTTTATTTTAAGATTGTTTTTGGTTTGGGCCAGACGAATTCCAACTTCTTCTCAAAGGTCAAAATATAATAAATCAGTCTCTTAAAGTCTATGCTTGTTTTTAGGTGACCAAATGGTTTTGTTTGGATCCTTTCCCTTATCCTGTTCCACCTTGTTAATTTTCTACCAATTTTTGACTTTATTATTTTATTTAATTTGTAGTGTTTTCTGCATGCTTCTTAAGCAAGAGCATCTCATAATAAATCATTTAACTAGAATCATCTAGTAACAAAAAACTTCCATCGATGGCAAATTTTTAATCAATCTCTCTGTCTCATTTACATGGTAATGTTTGGATTTCGAGAGTCAAACGAGTTTTTCAATGATCACAATTTTTTTCACATGCCTTTTAATTATTTAAATTGTTAATTATTGTGACTTATAATATACTTTTTACCTAGTTTTTAAATATGTAAATTTTATTTTAAAATTTTTAAAAATATTATATAAACCAAATTTACGATCAATATTAAAAGGTTTAACTCTCGAAATTCAAACAAGTAAGACATAAATTGAGACAACGCGAGTTTTCTTTTTGTGTATCAGTATGTAAACATTTAGCATCTTCTGAGTTGATTAAAGAGACAACTATTAGGGATAGTACAATGTACTTCACTACTATCTGCGAATTGAAAAGCTTGTAAATGTTGCCATTTGGCACAATTTTGTAATACTATGGGGTCGTTCGGTAAGTGGACAAAATTATTTCGGGATAATAATCCCAGGATTATAATGTTTGATGGGATAAGATCGGATAAAGTGGTGTATCTAGTATTAAGTCTGGGATTAAATTTATACCATATTTGATTGACGGTATAAATTTATTCCCATCAACCAAATATAATATAAATTTAATCCCCTACCTTATCCCATCTTATCCCGCGTACCAAAAGAACCCTATGAGTTAAGCTGAGCTGGTAGTAATATAATTAAATTATAGTTGATGGCCCTTTTGAAACTGAAGTTACCAGTTTTTATTGTTGAACTAGAATATTTAGCTCAGCAAACCCCTAGCAAAGTGTGAATAAAGATTATAAAATAAATAGTTGATTAGAAGTAGGTAGAAGAAAACCAACTTATTTGATGACAGATCTCCCTCCTAAAGAAGCAAAAACTGGCAATTTTCTTTTTAGTATTTAATTTGAAGGAGTAGTAGGGCCGTGAATACGGTATCAAAGAAAAAACTTCTTGACAATAGTTTACTTGTTGGATACAAATCTAAAAATAGAACTCAATACTCAACACTGAAATACACTTGTCTTAAACTGGATACATCTGGTTAAGAGAGACGGGGGTGGGGGGTGCTTGCTCGATTCTATTATTTCATGAATTGAGCTTAAACATGCTTTTTTTAACAGCTAACTAAGATCTACACTTCAGTGACTTGATCTTCAGGTTCGGTTTGCAACATCATGTTTGATACCTTACTAAAACCAGTTTTGAGACATATGAAGAGTCGTTATTTTTAAGATAGGTCGACTCCTGACTTGTCCATGATATACCTCGAGATAAGGAACAACTAGTAGTGCAAAGCATGATCAAGAAATCCTTGTCATGCAACAACTTTCAAAAAGTAAAGATTAGCACGCATCTTTGTGTCTCTGCGATTTTAACTTCTTCAAATAACTAGATGTGAAGAATACGATGTCAAATCATAGCCTTAAGTGATTGATTTAATACATGGAATTTAGGGGGCACCCACAGATACAAAGGAGGAAAATAAGAAAGAGAAGAACTTAATGCACTTCCCTCTCTTTTTTCTCTACTTTTATTTTCTTTGCCCCGCAAAGATATATACCTTTGTCGGGTATCCAATGTTGCGGTCAAGTGGTAAATAAAGTTGGTGCAAGCCTTTTAGATTAGGGTTCAAACTCCGATAAAAATATATTAAATGATTTCTTTCAATCTCTAGATTTTGGTGGACAGAAAAAAATTAATTTCGATACTACCATTATATGAAAAATAAAAAAAGATACCTTTATCACCTTATTGTGCATTTTAGTGCAAACACCATCCAAGAATTTGAACCCCGTGATCTTCACAAATCTTCAAAAAATTATTTGCATGTGAGGTGAAGGATTTTGTTCAATTTTTAACTAGCACCCATGAATAGCCATATATGGCCAAGGATAAAGCTTTTTCATAATAGGAATGGGGAAACTTTTAATAGGATACCTTTATTCGGGAACTTGTTGAGGCAGAAATGGAGATAGAATGTATTTTTATGTACTATCAGACATCTTTGCTAATATCAAGTAGTAAAAGTTATTGAAAAGAAAGCCAATATATGAATTCTTTGTCATATGATTTTATTATGATTTGGAGGAATATTTATCACTGAACTTTTGTACGTTCGCAAACTGTCATGATATTATTTAGATTTTAACATATATATATATTGATCATGTAAAAAGTTTTTAACCTTTTTATAAGAAGTAATCCATCTTATTTTTTACGTTACTAGACTCACTTTTTATGGACAATTGCTCATAATATACAAAGAATCATCATCATAAATAATAAGTATGTACATAGAATTATAAAGTATAATTTGTAAGACTTGAATTATGTCAATTTCCACAAATTAAAAGGCAAAAGCAGATATGATTCCAAGAGCATTACAAGGAACCATGATCCTACCCTCTTTGAAAAGAAAAAATATACCAAAAACTTGTTTTTGAAAATATACCAAAAACACGTTTTTGATAATCAAATATCCAACATTAATTTTTAACTTGAAATTATGTCGGATAGACCTTTTATAACTACCGTTATATTTTGACTACATAAGAAAATTTTGGTAAAATAGCTTGCCTGTCATAATTTTGAAGCATGCTGCTGTCTGAACTTTTCCATATGAAAATTCCGACGATTGTCATATTTTGCGTCAAATCCTGGTGACCATCAAATGAAAAATTTTGGTGATAGTCATTTTTTTTGCAAATTCTAGTGATCATCATATGAAAATTTCCAACGATTGTCATATTTTTATATATCCTGGTGCCACCCTATGAAAATTTCTAGCGATTGTTATGTTTTGTGGCAAATCGTATTAATAATTATATGAATAATTCTGGAGATTGTCAACAGCATATTCCAATATTCTGGCGGAGGTTATTTTTTTCAGACTTTTCTACCAGTCAAAAATCAATAGTAGGACCGAAGTATCTTATTTCTGCCATTCACCCAATTTTTAATAACTTTTACATTTGACAACAAATAAAAGATTCCAAAGATCGGAGAGTCAAAGTATAAATTAATCCTAACATTCTCCATTAAATTACATTGCGCAAAATGCACAATAAAGGTTCATCTTAAACGGTTATACTAAGGTCCTTGACGAAGAAAACACTTACGTATTAGTTATTTGTCCGTTAATTATGAATTATGTAAATAGAAGTACATATTATACCGTTGGCAATTCGCGTAAAAAACAAACAAACAAACAAAACATACACGGAAGTAAAAAGCTAATGGTACTTGACAACTAACTACACAATTAATATAATGAAAGAGTTAAAACTTCTATACACTGACGGTCGTATCAAAAAAAATATTATATATTAGATCACTTAAATTTTTAAACTATCAAACATCCAGCAATAAGAAAAAGTTTACGACCATATATAAGCCAAGGAGATTCCTCAACAGTATAACAGTTTTGTTGTGTGCATTTTCATTCTTGTTAAAACTCTTCCAAAAAAAGTAATGTGGTTAAACAGAAGGAGCTAAGCATTAATTTTGTCAACTTAAACAAAAAGTCGATAGTGATTAGTTATTAATTAAAGCAATAATCTCTACTAAGCCGCCCCTCCCACTCACCTTATAGTGGAGTTTGTGAAAAAAGTTTTCACGTCTAAAACCAGAAGAAAGAGCTCACAATACAGGAATAAAATGTACTCCTATATATTATTAAGCAATAGAGCTCGTATATGTAAATTTTACAATAACTCATTAAAATTTTATCAATATCTCTCCATCTTTTTTCTGTTAGAATACTTTCTATGACTTTTTTCTTTTTGCACTTTTACTCGACAACTTTTTTAGTAATAGCAAATATTGAACTTTTGCACGCACTCATAATTAAAGTGATATCCAATTTTGCTTTAATTTTTACCTACTAAAATGATACTGCTTGAACATCATTTGATGTAAACATGAAGTGCAAATAAATATTTATATATTTATGTGATTTTTACTAGTGAGGGTGAATTCCACAACTTCCTACTCTATCCTTTTGAAGATCAACTCACACATATATCCTTTTTCTGTCCCCATCAAACCGCCTGTCCACTCTTTTTCTATTGTTTCTTTTTCCTTCTAATGTTAGCTTAAAAAGCCCCCCTCTCATCCCTTTCAATATTCCATATACTAACAACACTTGATATCCCAAAATTTCCAAACATCTCCTCTCTTTCTTTTCTTCTTCTTCTTCTTAACTATGACCGGAAAAAAAAGCCAAAACAGCCCGGTTGGTAGCCCGTTATCGGGCAACGTGTCCGATAACTCCTCCAAAGAGCTAGACAAATTCCTCCCTATAGCCAATGTTAGCAGAATAATGAAAAAATCCCTTCCTGCTAATGCAAAAATCTCCAAAGAAGCCAAAGAAACTGTCCAAGAATGTGTTTCTGAGTTCATTAGCTTCATCACGGGCGAAGCCTCCGATAAATGCCAGAGAGAGAAGAGGAAGACCATTAATGGAGACGATCTTTTGTGGGCTATGACAACATTAGGGTTTGAGAATTATGTTGGACCCTTAAAGGGTTATCTTAACAAGTATAGAGAAACTGAAGGGGAGAAAAATATCATGGCTAGAAATGAAGAACCTTCTGAACCAACTAATGATAATAATATCATAGCTAGTAGTAATAGTACTACTAGTTATAATAATATTATTGGTGTTCATGGTCATGATCATGTTATAGAAATTTCAAAAAGGCCAGAATTTATTCAGAGTTTTAATAATGGCAATTTTGCACAAAGTTTTGGAGATTATGGAAGGGTTAATGTCTATGGTGAGAATCTGGCTAATTTTCATGGGGTTGAATGGTAAACTATTTTGGATCTGTTTTTCGATTTGTGTATCATCCTTGCGCAAAGGTCATACTAATTGGTTCCAATTTTATCATGTCCCCGAGGGGACTAATGGTTGACTTATTTGGAAAGTAAGGTTAAAAAGTGTCCTGGTTTCTTAACTTATTGCATAACTTTTTTTTATGTTATTTTCTTTTTCAAATTAACATATTTTATGTACCTTTTAAATGTGTTACGCAGGATAGTTGAATTTATATAGGTTTGATTATGTATCTTTCTTATGTAATGAATGAGCTGATTCATTAATGTCATGATATTATTTATGTCTAGTCAACTTATTGTTGGATATAATTAAGTATCAACTGCTAACTTCTATTTTGAGAAAACTTCATATGATATTCCTGCAAATTTTAAGAGGATTTTTAATTAAGGGTTCCCTCTATATTCTTCATTATCAATTCTAATTACTGAATACTATATATGAAGCTTGTGAATAGCAAAAAAAAATTCATTTCATGGATTCTTTATTTTAGAACGATGACTTCAAGTACTAATAACTGAGTTTTAAATCTAATACTTGTGAGCACGTAATTTTTGCCTACATAAAAATTACTTCCAAAAAAAACCCCAAAAATAGTTTTTTACTTGGTTTAGATTTTTGTAGGATTTTAAATAATTTTTCTATATTTGTTTTCTACAGTTTATTGCATTTAGTTACATTTTTTTAGCCTAATTAGGAATATTTTAAATCACAAAATGTCAAAAATATTTTCATCTTTTATTTTCTGGCATTCTAACAATTTAGTTGCATTTTAGGATTTAATTACATCATTAAATGCATTAGTAAAATACATAAAATAACAAAGTGCATTTTTAGGTTAGTTAATTAGTTGCATTAGTCCGTCATTAGGTAAAATAGATAAATAGGCTAGCCATACAAAAAATGAGATTTAATTAGATTTCTGAGTTTAAAATGGCTAATTGTGCAAAGTTTAAGAAAGAAGAGAAAATAGGCTACTTATTGTGTTCAAACCCGATTTTGGGCCTTTGTCTTTGGCCCAAAGCTGTTAAGAATTCACCAGCCCAGTTCTCGCCTACTCGACCCGCCTAGCTAAGCTCCCAAACAACACCGTTCAGCACTAGAACGACATCGTTGCCCCTTCCCCCTTATTAAAATAACCCTATTCCCTTATTCTCTGCAGATAGAGACCGGATTCCCCCCCCCCCACACCCAACTAGAAAACCCTTGCCTCCTCCTAAATCCCCTCCCTAATCTCAATGATCTCTCACTATCACATCTGGATACACACACGAAATAGCTAGAAAGCAAGCTTGAAATTCAAATACCCGAGATCTAAAAAACCAAAAAAAAAAAAAAAAAAAAA
>MCJB01025257.1:21388-73242 GCA_002018475.1 Nicotiana obtusifolia | reverse complement strand
CCCCTTCCCCCCTCCCAAATGGTCTCTCTCTTCTTTCTCAAATGGTCGGCGATCCACGGCTAGAGTACGGCAGCCTCGACCACCTCTCTCTCTCCCCCTTTCTTTTAGCCACTGTCGTGAGCCATCCTAACTGTCAACGGACCAAGCTAGCCAGATCTTTTTAGATCTGTACAAAAAGAGTTTTTTCCCGGCAACTCACCATTTCTTTCTTCATTATTTTTGTTCATTTCCAAAGTTCACAGATCTGGAAGAGTGGAAACTCGATTTTGCTTTTAACGGACTGCCGGAGGTCTCTAGCAAACCGCTACGCGACCACCCAGCTCCGCTGTCACTGTCGCAGTCGTATTATTTGGACTACGATTTTATGGTTTCATGTTCTTTGCCTGATGTTGAGTTCTTGGTTGAATAATTCTGCAGTTGGAGTTTTTTTGCCACTCTGGCCGGAAAATTTAATTCCGATGACTTCATCAAGCCAGCGAGCTTGGATTCAAATATAGGAGCTTTGATGGCACCCTCACATTATTTCGTCTTATTCAAAATGGTTTCAGTCCTTTTATTGTTGATTCTTTAAACCTACATATCTTTACTAATTTTTGAAGCTTTAGCTTCACTGCTACAGGTCATCTTTGGAGCATTATGAGGTTCTTGTTCAATTATAACTTATGCATGCCCATTGGAACTTGTTTCCGTCGCCGTGGTACTATTGTTACTACCTGCTGTGGTTCTTTGTGTTTGCTAGGTCAATGTTTTGACATTATCATTCTTTTGTTGGATCTGTTACCTACCGGTATTAACTTGCTAAAAATAAAATTTCTACGGCTCATATGTTTTCCGGCCACTATCCCACTGCCCAATGTTGACTGTTGTAGGAGGTGTTTTCGCTGGAGTTCTTGGTGTTATATGGTTTTTCAAACAACTTGTTGAGGTTTGTGTTCTTTGGTTTTGTAGGTATTTTTGGTGCAGTGGGTGTAGATGTGCTGCTGCTAGCTGTAACTTCTTGACCTGTAGCTGCATTAATACAAACATTGTTATGGGTTTTTAGGAGTGTCCCATCGTCTCCTTCTAGATCCGCGTATTTTGAGTCACGCTGCTGACTACTAGCTGTTTTGTGTAGGTCCGCATGTTTATTGTCATGCTGCTGACTGCTAGCTTTTTCTTCTAGATATTGCAATCTCTTTCCCATTCCATCTATTTGTAAAGATATCTTGGAAAGGACTGTATATAGATCATCTTTAGTAGTTGTTTCTGGTGCATCATCTGTTTGTGTACTTTTGTCTTGATATGTAGTCTGCAACAATATTTTTGTCAGTTCTAATTACTTCTATTGTGAACGTAAAATTTTGAATATTTAATAAAAGTACACAAACAGATGATGTACCAGAAACAACTACTAAAGATGATCTATATACAGTCCTTTCCAAGATGTCTTTATAAATAGATGGAATGGGAAAGAGATTGCAACATCTAGAAGAAAAAGCTAGCAGTCAGCAACATGACTATAAACATGCGGATCTACACAAAACAGCTAGTAGTCAGCAGCGTGACTCAAAATACGCGGATCTAGAAGGAGACGATGAGACACTCCTCAAAACCCATAACAATGTTTGTATTAATGCAGCTATAGGTCAAGAAGTTACAGCTAGCAGCAGCACATCTACACCTACTGCACCAAAAATACCTACAAAACCAAAGAACACAAATTTCACAAGTTGTTTGAAAAACCCATGAGTTCTTGGACTCTTTGTTTTCTCTAACATTCTTTACTTATTTGAATATTATCATGCCCATGTTGCATAATTGTCATCACATTCTTCGCTTAGACTTTTAATAAGTTTTGTATCGATCTTGACACTGTTTTGCTAGTTCGAGACATGCGGATAATGAACAGATGTTGTACTGTTTGGAAGACCGATGAAAATAACCCTGTGTTATTGAGGCCGCGGCCCTTTGATTGAACTTCTGAATCGGGCCTGGAAAATAAACGAGGCGATTACGAAATGTGATGAACCAACACTTTGGACTGTGACACGGTTGTACACCGTAGTCTCAACCAAAGCGATTCCTATTTTCATGTCTAGTCGGAATTAAAAATACATCCGAGCCTCCCCAGAAATATTATCAAACTATTTTCAAAAATATATTCAAACTATTATAAAAGAAACCATTCCAAATTATTTTCAAAGGAAAAAATCATCTTTCAAATTTTTTTTACTTATATTTGACATTACATTTGATATTATTTTTATCAACACCATTCTTCCCTTTTTTGCGAGGTGCACTTTTCGAAGTTTATACTTTGGAAAGACGACGTACGAAGAATTTTACAAAGACAAATCCCAATTGTCACGCCCCTAATTTCTTATATTAGGATATCTTGATGGTACTTAGTCTCTAATATTAGGTAAACCTACATGTATAAAGAAATAGCAAAAACAATAATCATACCTCAAATTTGAACCATCAAACTATGATATTAAATCTCAACTGCACAGCTGACAAATAACTTTAAAAATTTGGTGGAACTGACTCATAAATTCTATAAGAATATACTAATAGTCTCGAAATATTATACTGTTTGGAATAGGAAAATAAACAGTAGGGTATCTAAAAGCAGAAGGTGACTTCGAGGTTTGCGAACGACGAGTAGGTATACCCTGAAATCTCCAATAGTGACTAATCAATCACTGGCGTTCGGCATAGGTAGATGTATCTGGATCAGCACAAAAATATGCAGAAGTTTAGTATGGCTACACCACAACGGTATCCAATAAGTATCAAAACTAACCTCGGTAGAATAGTGATAAGGTCAGGTCAAGACACCTATTTGGAGAAAAGAAACTAACAGAGTATAGCTTAATCAAAATATGGGAAATGAGGGAATAAATGGCAAGTACACAATTCAATAATGTAAGATGAAAACGGAAATTAAGCAGTAAAGGCAACTAGGAGTAAACACATGATGAAACAACAAGAAGACAAATACAGAAAATTTCAAATAAAACAATAAAGGAAAAACAAGAACTGTTCAACCAACAAGCCTTTTTCTACATGGAATGTACACCAAGAAATGACAACTGAGATACCACCTCGTATTCACATTTCACAATTTCAATCACATTCTTTCCTTATATCACCACGTGAGCTTTACATTTAGTTTTGAAAATCATTTTTCTAAAATAGCTACACGCGTTTCAGCCCACCTTATCTCACCACGTGGCTTCAAGTAGTTCCCTTACTAGCAACATGCATATCAAGCCCACTTTATCTCGCCGCATGCGTATCAACCCCTAGCTTTATACCACCGCATGCGTATCAATATCACAACACAATCACAACTCGCACCACAAGTGTCTATATGCCACAACTTGTCAAAATGTCGACAATACCAATATTTCCACAATAAATAGCCCATGGCTTAATCACAATGTGTACAAGAATCTCAACAATGACAAAACAAATGAGAATTGCTCAACAAGGACGGATATCTCAACAATCAACAACTTCACCTCAATATGTTTACGGCTTTTACAACTTCAACACAAATAACTCAACTAGAAGATATTCCACGAAATAACAACTTCAAGTAATAGTAATTCGACAATTAAAGAAGAAACAAGACAATAACGAAGGCAATAACTTCAACGAAAGCATATAAGAGCAAAATAAGAAGAGGTAGAACAAGTGCTAACAACGTCAACGCAAGCATGTAAAAGTAGATTAACAATGAGTGATATAACATGTTATCACAATTCAATTAATGGCATGGAAAGAGCCTAAATAATCTAAATCGGTCAAATACCTCATATAGCCCGTGTACACACTCGTCACATTGACGCCTTCCACATAACACAAATAGCACAATCAATCCAAATCCCAAGGAGTAGTTCTCCCACACAAAGTTAGGCAAGGTACTTACCTCAACTAGGCCAAATAAACCCTCGAATATAGCTTTTCCTCTAACATTCGGCTCTACGTGGCTCAAATATAACAACAAATGACTTAATAACATCAAACAATGGAAGAGAAATTAATTACAATAAATAAAGCTATGATTTTTACACATTACCCAAAAAGTCAACAAAAGTCAACTCCGGACCCGCCCGGTCAAAACCCGAGAAAGGGTAGATTCCGACTACCCATAGCCTCGCAAGTTCATATATGTAATTGGTTTTCAAATTTGAGTCCAAATTGACTCTCAGAACTCAAAATTGCATTTTTCAAAATGTTGACTAAAATCCCCAAATTTCCTCTTTGATTCCCATAAATTTGATGTTAAATCAAAGATATAATCATTAAATATAGTTGGAAATTGATTAGGATCACTTAGCCAATGTTTAAAGATGAAAATTCCCTCTCCAAAGCGCCTCCTACCGAGTCTAGGGTTCTAAAATATGAGAAACGAGAGTTAATCCCGACCTTTCAGCCCTTATGTTTAGTTGCAGGTGTCGCATTCGCGACACTGGGTTCGCATTTGCGAAACCTCGGAATAGCGGAATAGGGATCGTAATTGTGAACCCTGACAGACTCCTCCGAAGTCACAATTGTAACAAAGTCTTCGCAGTTGCGAAACTGACACCTTCTGCAAAAGCGACCAATTGGTTGCAATTGCAACCCCAAGCGAGGCCTACTGACTTCACAAATGCGAAGGGGGAAAGTCGCATTTGCGACATGACCACCCTTGTCCCCTTCGCAATTGCGAGGCTGGTGCTCGCAATTGCGACATCTTAGCACCATCACACCATCAATTCTATTTTCAGCCAAACCATTCCACGACACGTACGAAACTCATCCTTATCCCTCGGGGTTCTGAACCAAACATCCACATAAGTCTAAAAACATCATACGAGCTCGCTCGCATGATCAAAAAAGAAAAATAGTATCAACAACTATGAATCGGACACCAGAACACATGAATTTCAAAGTAAAGTTCAAGAACTTTTAACATTGTAACCAAGATCCGAATACTATCAAATTAACTTCAAATGATACCAAATTTTACAGATAAGTTCTAAATAGCATGACAGACGTATTCCAAGTCCCAAAACCGAATTCTGACCCCGATATCCAAAAGTTAACCTACGGTCAAACTTCTAAACTTGAAATTGCCAATTTTCAGCAAAACAAGACAAATCAACCTACGAACTTCTAAATTCGATTCCAGGCGTACGCCCAAGTCCAAAATCACGATACGGACCTATCCGAACCATCAAAATACCGTTTCGGGGTCGTTTTAACAAAAAGTCAAAGTTTGATCAACATAATCAACTTAAGCTTCAAAGCCAAGAATCAAAGGGTCCAAATCAACCCAATACCTTCCCGGATCAAAACAAATCAACCCCGTAAGTCATAAAACCAAAATTATACATGTGTGAAGCATCAAAAGGGTAAACGGGGTACAAGTATACAAAACGACCGGTCTGGCAACTTGACTTTCTCTAAGGCATCTCAAACCATATCTGTGCCTAGCAACCTAGCCTCACCCCGCTCAAACCAACCAACTAGAAAATGGCACCATCTCCCATATAGGGCCTCAGAAGGAGACATCTGAATACTCGATTGGCAGTTGTTGTTGTAGGCGAACTTGGCAAGCGGTGAGAACTGATCCCAATAACTCCCGAAATTAATAACATAGCCACGAAGCATATCTTCTAATATCTGAATTGTGTGCTCGGACTGCCCGTCTGTTTGGGGGTAAAATGTTGTACTAAACTCAACCCTGGTGCCAAAATCGCGCTGCACAGCACTCCAAAAATGCGATGTGATATGTGTGCCTCGATTAGAGATAATGGATACCGGCATACCGTGGAGACGAACAATCTCACGGATATAGGTCTAAGCCAGCTGCTCGGAAGAATAGGTAGTCACCACCGGAATGAAATGAGCCGACTTGGTCAACCTGTCCACAATCACTTATACCGCATCAAATTTCTTCAAAGTCCATGGGAGCCTAACACCGAAATCCATGGTAATACGCTCCTATTTCCACTCGGGAATCTCAAGTCTCTGAAGCAAACCGCCCCGCCTCTGATGCTCATACTTCACTTGCTGATAGTTCAGGCATCGAGCCACATACTCCACTATACCTTTCTTCATTCTCCTCCACTAATAGTGCTGCCTCAAATCCTAATACATCTTAGCAGCACCCGGATGAATAAAATACTGAGAACTGTGGGCCTCCTCAAGGATCAACTCACGTAACCCATCTATATTGGTCATACCTATACGGCCCTGCATCCGCAACACAGCATCATTTCTGATAGAAACCTACTTGGCATTGTTGTGCTCTATCGTGTCTTTTAGAACAAGCAAATGTAGGTCATCATATTGAAGCTCTCTGATGCGCTCATATAAAGAAGACTGAGAAACCACGCAAGCAAGAACCTGGTTGGGCTCCGAAATATTCAATATAACAAACTGATTGGCCAAGGCTTGAACATCCATGGTTAGTAGCCTCTCTGATGCCGGTAGAAACGCCAAGCTGCCCATACTCTCTGTGTTTCTACTCAAGGCATCGGCTACCATATTGGTCTTCCCGGGATGATACAAAATAGTGATATCATAATCCTTAAGCAACTCTAACTTCCTCTGCTGCCGCATATTAAGATCTTTCAGCTTGAATAGATGCTGGAGACTCCCGTGGTCGGTATAGACCTCACATGGAACACCGTACAGCTAGTGCCTCCAAATCTTCAATTCATGAACAGTAGCTGCCAATTCCAAGTCGTACCGGATAATTCTTCTCATGAACCTTCAGCTGCCGAGACGCGTAGGCAGTCACCCTAATGTCTTGCATCTATTCTGCAACAAGCCCAACGTGCGGTGCATCAAAATACACAGTGCATGACCCCGAACCCGTAGGCAACACCAACACTGGGGCTGTTGTCTAAGCAGACTTGAACTTGTGAAAGCTCACCTACACTCCTCGGACCATCTAAAAGGAGTACCCTTCTGGGTCTCTCTAGTCATAGGTGTATTAATGGATGAAAAGCCCTCTACGAAACTGCGATAATACCCGGCCAAACAAGGAAACTCCTAATCTTAGTAGCTGAAGACTATCTGGGCCAACTCTGAACTGCTTCAATCTTGTTCATTCTAACTTAATCCCCTCACTCGACAACACTTGACCCATAAATGACATCGAATCAAAGCTAGAATTCACTTTTTGAGAATTTTGCATACAACTTCTTCTCCCTCAAGGTTTGAAGCATGATCCTCAGATGCTGTTTATGATCCTCCCCGTTGCGGGAATACACCAAGATGTCTTCAATAAACATAATGATGAATGAATCAAGATATAGATGGAATGCACTGTTCATCGGGTGCATAAATGTTGCTAGGGTGTTGGTCAGCCCAAATGAAATCACAAGAAACTCGTAGTGACCATACCAAGTCCTGAAAGTAGTCTTTGGAATATCCAGATCCCAAATCTTCAACTGATGATGCTGTGACCTCAAATCAATCTTTGAGAACACTCTAACATCCTGGAGCTGGTCTAATAAGTCATCAATGCTCGATAATATATACATGTTCTTCATTGTAACCTTATTCAACTGCCGATATTCAATACACATCCGCATGCAACCATCTTTCTTCTTCAAAAATAGAACCATGGCACCCCAAGGCAACATATTAGGCCAGATGAAACCCTTATCAAGCGACTCTTGTAGCTGCTCCTTCAACTTTACCGCTGCCATACTATATGGTTGAATAGAAATGGGTTAAGTGCCTGGCAACAAGTCAATACTGAAATTTATATCTCTATAGGGTAGCATGCCCGGAATATTTGATGGAAATACATTTGGGAAGTATCTCACTACCTGAACTGACTCAACGGTGGGAGTATCAACACTAACATCTCGCACAATGGCTAGATATGCAGCACACCCTTTCTCAACCATCCTCTAAGCCTTTAGAAAGGACACAACCCTGCTAGGAAAATATTCCAATATACCCCTCCACTCTAACCGCGGCAAATTTGGCATAGCCGGTGTCACAGTCTTGGCATGGCAATCTAGAATAACATGATAGGGTGACAACTATTCCATGCCCAAGATCACGTTAAAGTCTACCATATTGAGTAACAATAGGTCAACTCTGGTCTCAAAACCACCAATAATAACTAAATATGACTGATACACATGGTCCACAACAATAGAATATCCTACAAGCGTGGATATATAAATAATAAAACTCAATGAATCACGAGATATATCCAAATACAGAGCAAAGTAAGATGACACATATGAATAAGTAGATCCCGGATCAAATAAGACCAGTGCATCCCTGACAAACTGAAACCATACCTGTAATGACTGCGTCTGATGCAACTGCCTTCGTCCTACTTGAAAAAGCATAGAATCTGGCCTGGCCTCCCCCTTTAGGGCGACCTCTACATGCCTGACCTCCACCCCAAGCTATCAGTGGAGGTGAAGCAGCAACTAAAGCATCATCCATGGCCTTTGAAGTTTGTGGACCAGGTGGAATCCGCGGAGCTTGAGTAGTCTGTGGAGGTGCACCCCTCATAAGTCTGGGCAGTCCTCACCATATTCCTGGTGTCGCCAAACTCAAATCAAGCTCTCGGTGGGCGTGACTACTAAAGCTGACTCCGGCCTGGTCCCCGTGCAGGAGGTGCACTGGAGAGTGGCTGAGCAAAATGGGCAACCTGAGACCTCGAAATAGCCGGAGCACCACTAGAAGCTGGAAGTGTTGAATGAACTAGACGACTCACATAGCCCCTGCCACGACGTGCTGCAGCTGAGGCACCGCCACCACTATATCCTTCTGAATATCAAGGATTCTTGGTCTCCTTGTCATCTCTCTCATGGCCCTGAATACCCACCAACTTTCGTGCGATCTCTACCATCTGCTGATACGGGGTATCCGTCTCCAACTCTCGAGCCATGCTGAATCTAATACCATTGTTGAGCCCCTCGATGAATTTACTTACTTAATCTCTGATTGTGGTAACCAAGAGAGGTGCATGTCAGGACAACTCAATGAATTTCATAGCATACTTCGACACTAACATAGTACCCTGGCACATCTACTCAAACTCCGTGCGTCGTGTATCCTGAAGGGTCTGGGGAACAAACTCTTTCAAGAACATGTCTGAAAGTTGATTTTCCATATGTGTGAAGCTGCATCGGCTGGGCCACTTAGGCTGCTCCAGACATCTAACATGTAGTGAAATTAACTCCGTTTGTCTCCATAATACCCATGGCGCGGATAATACGATGGCACTTCTCTAGAAAATCATGAGCATCCTCTGTAGTTAAGCCACTGTATGTAGGAGGATGATACTTCTTTAACCTTTCAAGTCTTAGTTACTCCTCCTCAGAAGCCACTGCTCTGATCTCGGGCTGAACCAAAACAACAGGCTGCGCTGGCATAACCTCTAGGACCTGATCAACATGGAGCCGCAACTATGGTGTAAGGGCCAAGGAAGTCTGAGCCCCTTCCTAGCCTGAGATTTAGCTAGTGCAAGTGGAATCAACCACGCCTGAGCTAGGGTACCAAACATGCTCAGAACTGGGCTAGGGTCTCCTGAAGTGCATGGGTGACAACAGGCGCCTCGGGTGCGTGTCCTCCAATCGAAGCTACTAGCGGCTCCTCAGTCTCTTCTCGGGTAGGTGCTGTAGCTGCACCACGTGACCCTCCTCGGCATTTGCCCCGAGCCCCTCCTCTCGCTGTTCTAGTAGGGGGCGCTGGAGTCTAATCGTTGGATCCAGCAGTCGGTGTCCTCATTATCTGTGAGAGAATAGAAAGACAAAAATTCATATTTTGAAGTCAACAAAATAGCACGATAAGGAATCAAAGAAGTGGAGTGTCCTAATAGTTCCGTAGCCTCTCGAAGATAATTACAGATGTCTCCATACCGATCTGCAAGACTCTACTAAACTTGCTTATAAATCGTAACACCTATGAACCAAGAGCTTTGATACCAACTTATCACAATCCTAATTTCCCACCTTAGGATGTCGTGAGGGTACCTAGTCTCTAAGACTAGGCAAGCCTAATATGCATAGAGCATTAGCGGAAATAATAATAAAACCTCAAATTTAAACCATTAAACTATAATAATAAATCTCAACAGCACAACTGACAAATAAATCCCAAACTATGGTGGAACTAAGTCATAAGATCTACAAGAATATACTAATAGTGTTGAAATACAATAATCTTTGGAATAGGAAAATTAACAGTAGGGTAACTAAAAGCAGAAGGTGATTTCGAGGCCTGCGAATGGGGAGCAGCTATACGTTGAAGTCTCAAATAGTGGCTAATTAATCAATGGCGTCCAACACGGGCAGATGTACTGGATCTGCAAAAGAATGTTCAGAAGCGTAGTATGAATACACCACAACGGTACCCAGTAAGTATCAAGCCTAACCTCAGTAGAGAAGTGACGAGGCTAGGTCAAGACACCTACTAGGAGAAAAGAAACTAACAGAGTATAACATAATCTAAATATGGGAAACGAAGGAGTAAATGACAAGTAAACAGTTCAGTAATGTAAGCTAACAACGAAAATTAAGCAGTAATGGAAACTAGGAGTAAACACATGATGAAACAACAAGAAGAAAAATACAGCAAAATTTCAAGTAAAACAATAAATAAAAAGCAAGAACTGTTCAACCAACAAACCTTTTTCCACATGGAATGTAAAACAAGAAATCACAACTGAGGTACCGCCTCGTATTCACATTTCATAATTTCAATCACAATCTTTTCCTATATCATCGCGTGCGTCTTATATTTAGTTTTGAAAATCATTTTACCGAAATAGCTACACGTGTTTTAGCCCATATCTCACGCCCTGGCTTCAAGTAGTTCTCTTACTAGCAACACGCGTATCAAGCCCACATTATCTCAACGCATGCGTATCAACCCCTAGCCTTATACCATTACATGCGTATCAATATCACAATACAATCACAACTCGCACCATAAGTGCCCATATGCCACAACTTGCCAAAAGTCAACAATACTAATGTTTCAACAACAAATAACCCATGTCTTCATTTAAAGCATATAAGAGCAAAATAACAAGAAAGAGGTAGAACAAGTTCTAACAACGTCAACTAAAGCATGTAAGAGTAGATTAACACATGTAAGAGTAGATTAACAATGAGGGATATAACATGTTATGACAATTGAATTAAAGGCATGAAAAGAGTCTAAATAATCTAAACTGGTCAAATACCAATTATAGCCCGTGTACGCACTCGTTACCTTGCATACACCTCTTCCATATAATACCAATAGCACAATTAACCCAAATCCTTAGGGGTAGTTTCCCCAAACAAAGTCAGGCAAGATACTTACCTCAACTAGGCCAAATCAACCCTCGAATATAGCTTTTCCCCTAAAATTCGCCTCCACATGGCTCAAATATAACAAAAAATAACTTAATAACATCAGACAATGCAAGAGAAATCAATTATAACAGATAAAGTTAAGATCTTCACACATTTTACAAAAAGCCAACAAAAGTCAACCCCGGGCCCCTCGGTCAAAACTTGGGTCCAAAGGTAGATTCCAACAACCCATAACCCCACGAGTCCATTTATGTGATTAGTTTTCAAATCCGAGTCCAAATCGACTCTCAAAACTCAAATCTTCATTTTTCCAAACTTTGACTAAATCTCGCAGATTTCCTCTTTGATTCACATAAATTTAATGTTAAATCTAAGATATAATAATAAAATGTAGTTGGAAATTAATTACAATTACTTACCCAATGTTTGTAGATGAAATCCCCTCTCCTAATCGCCTCCTACCGAGTCCAGGGTTCTAAAATATGTGAAATGTGACTAAATCCTGACTTTTCAGCCCTTATGTTATGTTGCCGGCGTCTCATTTGCGACACAAGCGAACCCTCAAAATTGTGGAACAGGGATCACAATTTCGAAACCTGACAGATTGCTCAGAAGTCGCAATTTTGATGAAGTCTTCGTAATTGGAAGTTGACACCTTCCGCAAAAGTGGCCAATTTTTCGCAATTGCCACCCCAACCCAGGCCTGCTGACTTTGCAAATGCAAAGGGGGAAAGTCGCATTTGGGACATGACCACCCCCTGTCCCCTTCGCAATTGCGAGGCTGGTGCTTGCAATTGCGACATCAGAGCACCAGCACACCAGCAATTCAATTGTAACGACCTAATCAGTCGTTTTGTGTAATTGTGCTCCGTTACCCCTTTTAATGCTTCACTTATGTATCTTTATAATTTTATGACTTACGGGGTTAATTAGTTTTGTTCCGAAAAGCTTTCGGATTGATTTGGACCTTTTGATTCTTGACTTAGAAGCTTAAATTAGAAATATTGACCAAACATTGACTGTTGTGAAAATGATGTCGGAACAATATTGTGATGGCTCCGATAGCTTCCTATCTCTATTTTGGACTTGGGCATATGCTCGGAATTGAATTCGGAAGTCCGTTGGTTGATTTGTGTTATTTTGCCAAAATTTGGCAACTTGATGTTAGAATGTTTGATTGTAGGTTAACTTTTAGGTATTGCACTTGGAATTTAAACTTGGGACTTGGAATAAGTTTGTTATGCTATTTAGAATGTGTCTGCAAAATTTGGTATCAATTGGAGTTGATTAGATAGGATTCAGACGTTTGGTTGTAATTCTAAAGATTCTTGAAATTTACTTTGAAACTTCTGCGTTTTAGTGTTTGATTCATTGTTTTAGATGTTAATTTTGTGTTTTGATCGCGCTAGCGAGTTCGTATGATATTTTTAGACTTGTGTGTATGTTTGGTTTGGAGCCCCGGGGGCTCGGATGACTTTCGGACATGTTTCGTAATGTTTTGAACTGAAATGCAGAGTCTAGTGTGCTGATGCTTCGGGTATCGCATTTGCGAACACCAAGTTCGCAATTGCAAGCTCAATAGGGGGCCCTCAGGTATCGCAATTGCGATACCTGGCTTGCAATTGCGATATCTGGTTCGTAATTGCGAAGTGACTTAGGATTTTGGGTAGCTCGCATTTGCGATTAATTTGTCGCTTTTGCGAAGGGACATGATTTGCATTTGTGAACCCATTTCTACAATTACAAAGTCCCTACTGGCTGGTCAATAGGCCGCAATTTGCAATCACAAAAGTGACGGTTTACAATTGCGAACCCAAGTCACAATTGCAACGTCTGCAGTTGATCCTAAGGGCTGGAAGTCGGAATCTCATATTCTCTCATTTACAACCTTAGACTTGATAGGAGGAGATTTGAAGAGGGGATTTTCATCTACAAACTTAGAGTAAGTGATTCTAATCTAAATCCAACTATATTTCATCAATGTATATTATATTTTAGTATCAAAATCATATGAATCAAAGTGAAAATTTTTCATGTTTTTGAAAAATAAGAATTTAAGTTTTGGGATTCAATTTAGACTCGAATTTTGATATGAACACGTGGGGTCATGGGTAGTCAGAATCTACCATTCGACTTGGGTTTTGACTGGGTGGGCCCCAGGTTGACTTTTGTTGGCTTTTTGGGAAAAGTGTAAAGATCATAGCTTTATCTATTGTAATTGAAATCCCTTGCATTGTTTAGTGATATTAGGTCTATTTTGGTTAGATTTGAGCTATGTGGAGACGAATTTTAGGGGAGGAGCTATTTTTGAGGGTTGAATTGGCCTAGTTGAGGTAAGTATCTTACCTATCTTTGTGTGGGGGAATTACCCCTTAGGATTTGGGATTGATTGTGTCATTTGTGTTATGTGAAAGCCATGTACTCAAGGTGACGAGTGGGTACACGGGTTATATTTGCTATTTGACCAGTTTAGGCTACTTAGACTCTTTCTCTGCCTTAATTGAATTGTCATATCATTTTCTAAATTCTCATAGTCAATTTACTCTTATTTGTGCTTCTATCTTCTTCACATGCCTTAAATGACTTTATTAATACTTGTTCACATCTTACTTGATATTTTGCTCTTATGCTTTAGTTGAAATTGTTGCCTCTCTCATTGTTACATGTTATCCCTTTCATTGTTGATTATCATTATTTGAAGTTATCATTACATGTTAACTCTTTCATTATTGATTATCCTTATTTAAAGTCATCGGTACAAGTTATCTGTCGCGCACCGACCAACAATTGAGATTTATAAGATATCTAACTAAAATGAACTATGAATCTAAAGCTATTAATTAACGACAATCGAAACAAGGATAAGTAAGGAAGTTATTAGTGGTATAAAATAGGGGTTGATAGGATAGGTGCAGGCTAATTGTTTGGGATCTAACTCTAGATAATTCACTTCTAATGTTCAAGTGAGTCTCTAGAATTCACTCAATTATTAGTTCAAACGTTCAGAAAAAGGTCCTCTTTCGATTAAGTTTTGACCTCACAAGATGAACCAATTTAAGCACGTCAAGATATGCAAGAATGCATAGTGGATTTGTCTTTAGGAAAACCTCTTTAGATTATTCTCGGAACTAGGTTTAATCAACGACTCAACTAGCCTATTTTGATTACTAAAAAGAATCTCTGAACTCAACCAACAATATAATGCAATGATATCATAAGTTATGCCTCTCTCGAGTACATGAACAAGTGAATATAGATGCAACAGTTAAATCCTCCAAAAATGCTTAAATACATAAAACGAGAGTATAATCCACAAACAATCATCAAAATACACCAAATCCATCAAACCCTAAAGAGAACCACTCCATAGATATGGAGCAATTCATCACAAATAAAATTAAAGTATAGGAAAACATAATTTCGATCCAAACTCGTGTCTTGAGTGAGGAAGGAATGATGAAATCCTTATGCTCGTGTTCTTCCAACTCTTCCTTAGCCTCCTTAGGTCGAATGTGTGTCAAAAACTCCAGGAAATAATGGTTTTCCATGTATTTATACCAAGTAGGGTCGGGCCCAAACGAAATCACCTTTTCTTAGGCAATATTGGATTTTCACTCTGTAAAACTTGCACAGGCATGCCGCATGGGGGCGAAGTGCCATGCGGGGCACTAGTGGGGAAATCCAGGGAGTTGGTTCTGACAGGCAGCAGAGAAATAAGCAGTCGCGGCACGCCACGCGCCACCCCATGCGCCGTGGTTGTGGACTTTTCTTAGAGTATGGATTGAATCTCGATTTGCGATGTCCAGACTTGGTCCTCGACCCCGGAACACGATCCCGGCTTAATCCCTTGGGCTTTTACTCAAACTTCAAAGCTCCAAATAACTTGAATTAGCTCCACAACATCTACATCACTCGAAATCACTCCTACACGGCATAAAACACACAATAAATGCAAAACATTACCAATTAAAGCTCAAAACAAATCAAGTGCACTAAATTAGAGTGCAACAAGAGACAAAAATACGATATTATAGCCTACCATTAACACCCCACTCTTTAACCATTGCTCGTCCTAGAGCAATCCAACTACACTTCACATAAACACGACCCTTTTAAACAACTCTCATAACTCATCACACCAAGAATATTTAAAACAGATTAACTATAATATCGTAACATCCTAGCCTCAAGATTTGACTTAAAAGCACCAAGCATTAGTTATAACCCGCTCAGTTACTCTAACAAAGAGGTCAAGCATCACTTTTCCTTCATGAATCAGGTGCCCTCAATAAACAATAAAGAGTAGTTCCACAAGCAATAAAAATTAAGAACAATTAGGAACTCAAGATAGAAAGAATTCACGTACTCTCAGAAACAACATTCATATGCCACAAAAGACGTAACATAGGCTTGCCCGTAGTGTAGTACTCTACTAATTGAGCTCATTCAGTCAAGGATAAAGTAGGACTTTAACTGGTTGTAATGTAGGCTGCGGGAAGGGTAGGATACATTTGGATATAAGAGTGACTACACCTCCCTAAGCACTTTAATACATACATTTCATTGTTCAAAACCCCACACTTATATCAAACCATAACTCCACCTTCACATCAATATGCATTAACTCCCTACTTCTTTAAGCATGATTATATCAAGAGTTACTACTTTCATGGAATATTTTTCACAATTAGACACTTATTTGTTTTTCTTTCTTTTTCAATTCAAGTGGCTCTTACTTTTTCAAAATAGTGCACTTTTCTCCTTATTTCATTAGTTCCACTCAAAAACAAAACCAACCACCCCACATTTCAACTTTTACAACGTTCATAACAAATTCAAGTGTTCACAAGAGGCAAAAGGTTCAAGTAGATGGTTAATTCAAACAACGGGTAAGGATTGTAATGTGGTTGTCAATGAAACACGATTACAGGCTCAACGGGGTTAACCAAGATACATGACAATTAGGTGGGTCAAAGTATATAACTGGCTCAACAGATAAATGCCTAAATCACTTCCAAGACTGAATAAAACTACTATTTCTCTTTGTAAACACACAAGGCAAGTTCTAGACATCAAATGCAATGCACAGAATACTACAAAACCTCAAACCCACATGGCACATACTCACTCAAAATTGGACTATCAAGACACTCTTGTCAAAGAAGTTAAGCAAAGCTAAGATCATACAATTTAAGGTACTTATACAAGTGTTAAAAACTGAGCCTAAGCGTCACAACTAAAGCACTCACTATTCTCAAGGCCTAATAGAGTCAAGAGATATCGCTTTCATTTTAAATCATAGCAAAAGGTTCCCTACTCCTAAAAATTAAAAAATTAATTACACCCGGTTCAAGCAAAACCCTTGGAAAAGAACCGCGGCACAAAGAAAAACCAAAGGGGAATTATTGCACTACCTACAAAACAAAAATCTTTTTGACTTTTTCTTTCGACTTTACTCCCTTAAGAAACCGGTCGAATGATATCCATTGTCCGAAAAAATTGAATGTTTTTCAAATTTTTATGGGTTTTTTCCAATTTTTTTCTATCTCTAACTACTACAACTAATAAAAAGTAACACATATACATACAACATACAAATATCCTCCACCCCACACTTTAAGTTGTGGCATGTCCCCAGGACATCCAATTAAAAAGCATAAGGTAAAGGAAACTTTCCTGAACATCTATTCAGGGTCTGAGTCGAAGTCGGGCTCATTTCCTCGCCTTCAAACTAATGCGCACATCCGTGCCGACAACTTCTTCTCAGCCTTCTTGGGGTACACCCCCACACTTATCTTTCTCACTCAGTGCAGCCTTCTTTTTTGAGCCCTTCACTTTCCACACAACACTCACAACTGGTTTTTATTTTTGCACCCCCTTTTCGACATTCATATCAGAAGTCACCGTCTTCTAACCCACTCTAAGCATATGTTTCCTCTCGTGTATATTCAATATTGCTCTCCTGTTTCTAAGAATGGTCTTCTTAGGATGAGGGCGACCTCCTTGTTCTCCTCCATATTGACCACTATAAAGTCTATAGGAAATGCGAACTTATCCGCCCGAATTTACACATCTTCCACTATCCCCTCAAGTATAAAAGTCATTTGGTATGCCAGATGCAAAGATATTGGCACCGAATTTATCTCTCCTATTTCTTTCTCCAGTTTCCTGTAAATAGATAGAGGCATTAAATTAATTGCGGCACCAGAATCACATAAAGACTTATCAAAATTAATAGAGCCTAAGAGCAAGGTATAGTAAAACTCCCTGGATCTTCACACTTTTGTGGGAGTTTGTTTTGCAATATCGCATTGCAATGCTCTGTGAGCTTCACCACCGAGGTCTCCTCTATTTTTCTCTTCTTTGTAAGGATCTCCTTCAAGAATTAGGCATAAGGAGGCATTTATGTGAGCACTTATGTGAATGGAAAATTTACATGAACCTGTTTCAGCACATCCAAAAATCTCCCAAACTGCTTGTCCAACTTTTCTCTACTTTGCTTCTGAGGGAAAGGTAGCGCCGGCATATGCTTGTTCTCATCATGTTCCTCCCTTCTCAACATCTGTCCCTTCTTCTTTTTCTCAACTTTTATCTAGCCCTTCTTCTTTTTATGAACATCACTCTTCAGTTGCTCCCCACTTTTTTTTTTCAAGTATCACATCTTTTTGAATCAGGGTGCGATCTTCCAACACTTTCCCACTTCTCAGAGTTACAACATTAACTGTTTCTTTGGGATTTCTCTCAGTATCAGAGGGGAGAGTTCCTTGAGCCCTCTCAGATAATATTGTTGCAATGTCTCCCACTTGTCTCTCCAGGTTTCGAAAACCAGTGCCCAGTTCTTTGATAGCTGCTTCATGGGCGTCCTACCTCTCATCTGTCTAATAATGAAAGCCTTCATTAGATCTTCAAGACCAGGCTGAATGGGCTGTTGAGGCAGAAAGTGCTACCTCTGCTGATTTTGGTATGATGGAGCTCCTTGTCCCTGAGGTCTAAAGCTATTTTGTTGCCAAGTATTTGCGCTACTTCCCGGAGAACTCCATGAAAAATCGGGGTGCCTCTGACCCATTGAATTGAAATTTTAGTTTCCCACAGCATTCACTTCCTCAATTGAGGCTTGACACACATGAATAGGGTGTCCTCTTCCACATATATCACAAGCGGCGTGAGGCTCATTGTGTATTTAGGCTAAGGTCAGCTTCCGTATTACTTTGGCCATAGCATCAAGTTGTACCTATACAGATGTATTAGCATCAACCTGTTGAACGCCAGTCGATCTTCTTCTTTCTGCTCTCTCAGAAAGCCACTGATTTGCATCTTCAGATAACTCATCAAGAATTGTAACTATCTCCTCTGGAGTCTTCTTAATCAACAGGCCTCCAGCTGCATTACTCAATGTTCTACGCGAAGCCGGTGTCAATCCATCCCAAAAGTCCTGGAGTTGCATCCAGAGTTCAATTCCGCTATGTTGACACTTTCGAACAATCTCCTTAAACCTCCCCCATGCTTCAAAAACAGTTTCATTCTCTTTTGGGCAGAAGTTATGGATTTATCTTCTAAACTTGCCCGTCTTAGCTGAGGAGAAATATTTATCAAGAAATTTCCTGGTCATCTCCTCCCATGTTCTGATTGATCCCACGGGCAAGCTTCGAAGCCACTATTTTGCTCATCTTTGAGTGTGAAGTGGAATGCCCTTAAGTACACTGCATCTTGTGACACACCATTATATTGAAAGGTATTCATAATCTCCTCGAAGTCCATTAGATGTGTGTTTTGATCTTCGTTTGGCTTCCTCTGAAGACACAACAATTTTGAAGGGTTTGAAGAAACCCTTGCTTCAACTCGAAATTGTTCGCTGCAATTGGAGGTGGTCTAACATTTGATAACCCTTGATTGCAAACGGTCTAGCATAATCGCCAAGTGGTCTCCCAGGCATGGGAGCTATATTTCCGAACTGGTCTGCACCCAAGGGTTGATTTTGTGCAATTCTACGACCCTTTTCTTCTTCGTATATAATCTGTGCATCTCTAACAGCTGCTTCCTCAGCATCCCGTGCAGCTTGTTCTCTTCGTTGGGCTGCTTGTCTCGCAGCTAAATCTACATTATGCTCATCGTTTCCAGCCATAAGTTCTTTGGTTGAGCATTGCCCAACCTTTTCTGCCGTCTCGGTGAGATTTCACTCCTTCCTCAATTGTTGCAGTTGTTTTTCTATCTCTGGCTCGTATGGTAGCACTTCTTTAACAGAAGCTCGAGTCGTACACTAATCTAAACCTGTAGCCTACGCACAATCAAAGAATACCAACCGTAAAAAGAGAAAAATAAAATTAACTGAAAAGGAAAATCAATTCTTGAATTAGCACTACAAACTATTTCAAACACTATTGATTGCCAATCCCCGGCGACGACGCCGAAATTTGACTAGCGCAAAGCACACACTTAAATTCTGCTCGCTAATCAAATATAGTATAATGTAATATCATATCCACAAGGATTGAATTTAAATAGTATTCTTGTAGTTTCTAGCTTGATTGCTATCCAAGATGACCAACAATCGAGATTTGTATGATATCTAACTAAAATTAACTAAGAATCTAAAGCTATTGACTAATGACAATTGAAACAAGGATAAGCACGAAAGTTATTAGTGGGAGAAAATAGGGGTTGATAGGATAGGTGCAAGCTAATTGTTTGGAATCTGACTCTAGATAATTCACTTCTAATGTTCAAGTGAGTCTCTCGAATTCACTGAATTATTAGTTCAAACGTTCGGCAAAAACTCCTCTTTCGATCAAAGTTTTAATCTCACGATGAACCAATTTAAGCACGTGAAGATATGCAAGAATGCGTAGTAAATTAGTCTTTAGGAAAACCTTTTTCAATTATTTTTCTAAATAGGTTTAATCAACGATTAAACTAGCCTCTTTCGATTACTAAGAAGAATCTATGAACTCAACCAATAATATAATGCAAGGATATCACAAGTTAGGCCTCTCTCGATTACATGAACAAGTGAATAACGATGCAACAGTTAAATCCTCAAAAAATGCTTCAATACATAAATCTAGAGTTTAATCCATAAACAATCATCAATACATAAAATCCATCAAACCCTAAAGAGAACTACTCCATAGATATAGAGAAATTCATCACAAATAAAATAAAAGTAAAAGAAAACATATATTCGATCCAAACTCATGTCTTGGGTGAGGAAGTAATGATGAAATCCTTGTGCTTGTGTTTTTCCAACTCTTCCTTAGCTCCTTAGGTCGAATGTGTGTCAAAAATTCCAAGAAATAATGTTTTTCCATATATTTATACCACGTAGGGCCAGGCCCAGACGAAATCACCTTTTCCTAGCGAAAATTGAATTTTCAATCTGTAAATATTGCACCGGCGCACCGCATGGGGCGACACGCCATGCGGGGCATTAGTGGGGAAATCCAGAGAGTTGTTTCTGACAAGCAGCAGAGAAATAAGCATCTGCGGTGCGCCACGCACCGCCCCATGCGCCGAGGTTGTGGACTTTTCTCAGAGTACAGATTGAATCTCAATTTTTGACGGCCAGACTTCGTCCTCGACCACCGAACACCATCCCGGCTTAATCCCTTAGGCTTTACTCATACTTCAAAGATCCAAATAGCTCAAATTAGCTCCACAACATCTACATCACTCGGAATTACTCCTACAAGGCATAAAGCACACAATAAATGCAAAACACTATAAATTAATGCTCAAAATGAATCAAGTGCATTAAATTAGAGTGTAACAAGCGACTAAAATATGAGATTATAGCCTACCATCAACATGCAGCGTCCCCGGCAAAAGGGACGTCAATACACATGGAATAGTACTGGTATGTAAGGCTAACCACCCTTTCAAAAAATGGAGTAATAGTACTAAAGGGGAGGAATATGAAATCAATGAGAAAAACCAAATAACAATGCAATACCAAGTCAAGAGTGGGGTAAATCTTCAAGTAAAATTAATGTTTTTGGTTGGGATATCTCTAGCATCGATACACAACCGTTAGCACAGAGTTCGATCTCGGCTAGATCAGCTAAGCCGTCTCACCCTGGAGTATGAGCCTCGACATCAAACACAACACTACCATGTTCACGGCATGGGGTCCGATCTGTTCCCAATCGGCTATGCCGTCTCACCAAAATGCAGTGTGGGTCGACATCACCTTTCGCTAGCAATCATCTAATTGTAATTAAGGGGAATAATCTCAATACATCAATCTCATCCCAATCAAAGGGAATAATCTCAACATATCAGCACGTGAATTTACCCCTCAATCACTCCTACACTGACACATGTAATTTCGGGGTTAGATTTTTTCAACCTACTCTTCCTTGGTGACTAAACGATACTCCCGAAACATTTATTATATAAAGGAGTAACAGCTTATTTCATAATCTTTCACACTTCCTTTCATTTCATTGGCACTATCGGCCACAAGTGTAATCTCATTCTTGGCACGGTGGCCGCATTTTATATCTCATACTCACTTCTTTCACTTCCAAGTATCATCATAGGTTATCAACAATAAGATCATTTGAAATCAAGACTTTAAATATGTATATGACCAACATGAGTCTTAAGCAAATTGAGTCTTCCTTCCAAAAAAATAAGACATAATAAATATGCATTTGAAACATGAATTGAAGTCATAACATTTCGAGACATTAGTCATACTTGAATACATTCCCCAAGAAGAGCATAATGTGATAGGTACAATTCGACCACTTTTTGAATATATAGCTTTCGACACAATGCTTATTTGGAATAACCAGATTTATTAGGAATGGCTCAGAATATGATAAATAAGGACTTGGGCAAATCACGCTTGAAACATACAAGAATATCATGGAATTCGATTCTACAAGTGAAGTTTAACCAACATACCTCGTTTGAGATTTCCTTAGACTAATACAACGTTCCGAAACTGCTAGAGACTTTAATCTATTTAGAGACATGACAAAATTGAACCATAACTAAGAAGAGATTCATGGGTTTAGCTCACTAAGGCATTCCGTCGAACATTAAGGGTGCAAATTCGGCTATAGGGTCCTACGGTGACATTCCTTCACCCCACAATCAATCCCCACATCAATAGGTCACCCATATATGTTCTACAAGCTCCCTACAACCTTCATTGGCACATGCATGCACAATTAACCAACCCCTATTCCCAAGAACCAAATCACCATTACCCATTCTCAGCCCAATTTCAAAATTATAAGCTAGGGTTAGAACCTTACCTCTTTAGTGGACATTTTTGCAAACTTTCCTTGTGAATTCTCCAAGGCTTGAGCAAGGAATTGAAGCGAAAGGTGTTGGAGCTCCTCTTTCTCTCTCTAGTTCCTCCTCTCTCTCTTAAAATAATAGAATTTCCCTTCAAAACGGTCCCTTAAGTCTATTTATTAAGATAGGGTTGGGTTATAAAAACATAAAAATGACCCTCCAAACTCAACTCTGCTGTTGCAAAGTGTACTGCGGAATAGGTGTGCGGTCCCATAAGGAACTGCAAAATCATCCTCAAAAACAAGGCTGGTCGGGTTAAGTCTGCGATAGGTCCGTGGTTTGTAGACCAGTTATGCGGCCTCGAAATGGACCGCGGAATCACCCTCCATAATTTTTCATGCTGAATCTGCGATGGAAGTGCGGCCCGTGAAATGATTATGCTGTCGCACAATGGACTGCAAAATGACCTTCAAATTCTGAATATCTCCTATTCCACTCTGCACCGGACCTGCGGTCTGTGGAGTAGTTCTACGGTCGCATAACGGACCGAAAAAACGCCATGTTCCGAAATAATATTTTCCCACTAAGTCCAAAATGCTTTGTGCAGCCCAAAAAGCAGCTCGGCGCGAAAATTCTTTGTACCTTTCTAACACATTTGCCTACCTCGGCACCACAAACCTCGAGTTCTTGGTAAAATTTTACGGGGCCTTACATCCTCCCTCGCTTAGGATCATTCGTCCTCGAATGAGGAGTAGAATCTTCCAAAAACACCCATATTAACTCATATTTTCTTCCACAGATTTCAAGCCCCCAAATTTTAGCTTACTCCCAAAATTTCTAGAAATTTCGGTAGAGTTTCCCTATAATTAGGCCTATTCACATGTCAGAGAATCCTAGAAACCAGTTCTAACAACATAACCATAACACAATGATGTACCATAATATGAAAAGAACATTGACCATAATGTCATAAGCATTATATTATCAAAAGGGGCATCTTTAACATAAATTGTACAAGTTGCAAATAACTTATAAAAAGTAAGCTCTTAGTCATTCTTTGCTAACTCAGGTACTTAGTTATACAAACAAATGAGGGTATTTCTTCTTCATCTCTTCCTCGGCCTCCCAGGTGGCGTCTTTCACATGTTGCTTTCTCCATAACACTTTCACGGAGGCAATCTCTTTATTCCTCAGCTTTCGAACTCAGCCTATCAATAATGTAATTGGAATCTCCTCATAAATCAAGTCTTCATTAACCTCAATAGCTTCTACCAGAATAATGAGCGTCGGGTCTCCAACTACCTTCTTCAACATAGATACATGGAAAATCGGCTGCACCAACAACATCTCTGGTGGTAGCTCGAGCTTGTAAGCCACCCGACTAATTGTCTGAATGATTATGTACGACCCAATATACCTGAGACTAAATTTCCCTTTCTTCCCAAATCGCATTATACCCTTCATGGAAGAAATCTTCATGAACACCCAATCATCCTCCTTGAAGTCCAAATCCCTGCGACGCACATCCGAATAGGATTTCTCCCAACTATGAGTAGTTCTCAACCGTTCCTTAATGATCATAACCTTATCCATAGCCTGATGCACGAGGTCTGGCCCTATCAACTCTGCTTCCTCAACTTCTAACCACCCAATGGGAGATCTATACTCCTACCATATAGAGCCTCGAACAGTGCCATTTGAATGCTAGCATGGTAACTATTATTGTATGCAAATTCTATGAGCGGTAAATGATCATTCCAGCTACCCTTAAAGTCAAGAGAACAAGCATGCAACATATCCTCAAGTGTCTGAATAGTCCGCTCGACTTATCTGTGTGTCTATGGATGGAAGGCTATACTAGGATTCACCTGAGTACCCAAACTTTGCTAAACTTTCTTCCAAATGTTTGTTGTGAACTGTGCCCCCCGATCAGAGATAATAGAGAGCGGAGTGCGATGTAGCCTGTCTATTTCCCTGATATATGACTGAGCATAGTATTCTACTGTGTCGGTAACGTTAACAGGCAAAAGTGATTTCGTGAGTCGCTCTACAATCACCCAAATCGAGTCAAACTTAGGAGGCGTGTGAGATAGACCTACCAAAAAGTCCATATTGATCATCTCCCACTTCCACATTGGAATTTCTATGTTCTGTGCCAACCCATCAGGCCTTTGGTGTTCAACCTTCACTTGTTAACAATTTTGACATCTTGCCGCAAAGTCCGTACATTCTTCTTCATATCATTCCACCGGTAGACTTCCTTGAGGTCATGGTACATCTTTGTAGAGCCTGGTGTACAAAATACCCGGAACTATGAGCTTCGGTCATGATTCTTTCCTGGAGATCATCTACATTTGGAACACATAATTGCTCTTGGTACCTTAGTGTGCCATCATCTGTGCCAAAAGAAAACGCCATGGTCTTATGTTTATGAATCCCCTCCTTCAACTACACCAGCAACGGATTGTCGTATTGCTTCTCCTTGACTTCCACTACAAGTGATGATTCAGCCCTATTTTGCACAATCACCCTTCCTTTGCTAGAGTCCGCAAGATGAACTCCCAAACTAGCCAACCAGTGAACTTTCTCGGCAAACAGCCTTTGATATGCTCCAAGTGAGACAAACTACCCATGGATTTCCGGCTAAGAGCATCCACCACAACATTAGACTTCCCTGGATGATATAGAATATCGTGTCGTAGTCCTTGAGTAGCTCAAGCCATCTTCTCTGCCTCAGATTCAATTCCTTCTGCTTGAGAATATATTGAAGGCTTTTATGGGCCATGAATATATCCACATGGAATCCATACAAATAATGACACAAAATCTTCAGTGCAAAAACCACTGCTGCAAACTCGGCACCACATTAGCCTACCTAGTCACCATAAACCTCAAGTTCTTGGTAAAACATTATGGGGCCTTACATTATCTCTTCTATTGTGAGTTGTTCTTACTTGGTATCGTGGTTACACATTTTTTTATCATTATTGAGTTATTGGTATTGAAGTTGTGAAAGTCGCTATCACATTGAGACGAAGTTTAATTATTGAGACATCTTTCTTGTTGAGAATTTTCATTCATTGTTGTTGTTGATATTCTTGTACAAGTTTTGGTGGAGCCATTGGCTATTGTACTGGAAATTTTGATATTGTTGGTTGTTGGCAAGTTGTGACATATGGGCACTTGTGGTGCGAGTTGTTATTGTAATGTGATATTGATGCGTATGCAGCTGTATAAGGATATGGGTTAATGTGCATGTGGTGACATAAGGTGGGACTTATGTGCATTTTCTTGTATGGGAAGTACGTGAAGCCACACGGCATAATAAGGTGGGCTAAATTGCGTGTTGCTATTTTGAGAAAAAATATTTTCAAAACAATTTAAATGTAAGGCTCACGCTGGTGTATAAGGAAAGAGAGTGATTGAAAATGAGAAATGTGAATACGAGGCGGTACCTTGATTGTAATTCTTGATATATACGAGGTTGTACCTCGATTGTGATTCATTTTGCGCATGAGGTGGTACCTCGTTGTGATTCTTGTTGCTTATCTCATATTGCAAAGTGTTTTTGGGGGAACACTTCTTGTTATTTTGTTCTTCCTTGTTCTATCGGTTGTTGTCCGTATATGATCATTGTGGTTCCCTTTAACTGATTCCTTTATGTTATTTCCATGCTTACAAATTCTGGTATTAGTTCATGTTGTTAACTTGGTTCGTATCAGTTATTTCCCCGCCTTCTATTATTTATCATTATTATGTTTTCATACTATTTATTTATATCCTAGTAGGTGTCTTGACCTGTCCTCGTCACTACTCTACCGAGGATAGGCTTGATACTTACTGGTACTATTATGGTGTACTCATACTATGCTCTGCACATCTTTTTGTGCGGATTGAGGTACATCTGCTCGTGCTGGACGTTAGTGATCGACTGTTAGCTGTTTTCCAAAGACTTCAAGGTATACCTGCTCGGTGTCCGCAGGGAGTCACCTTCTTTATCTTGACTTCCTGTTGTTTTTCCATTTAGTCAGTATGTAGTAGACATTTTAGTTTACTCTGTAGAGCTTCTAACTTAGTTCAACCGATTTTCGGAAAGTTGTTGTTGAGATTCTTCTTTGGAAGACTATACGAGTTTGGTAGTTCTAATTTAGTATTCTTGTTAAGTTATTATAAAATATTAGGCTTACCTAGTCTTAGAGACTAAGTTCCGTCACGACATCCTAAGGAGGGAGAAGGAGTCGTGACAAGTTGGTATCAGAGTTCTAGGTTCATAGGTGTTATGAGTCAAAAGCAGGTTTAGTAGAGTCTTGCGGATCGGTATGGAGTCGTCAGTACTTATCTTCGAGAGGCTACAAAAATGTTAGAAAAACTTCACTTCCTTGATTCCTTATCGTGCGAATTGGTTGACTTAGAAAATTGAATCTTTGACTTTCTATTCTCTCATGGATAGTGAGGACATGCACTATTCGATCCGACTATCGGACACCCGCCCCCTGCTAGTGCCGCAAGAGGCTGGGGCCGGGGTAGAGGCCAAAGAGGGGTATATGGTGCGGCCAGAGCACCTGTTCGAGCTACGACATAGGAGCCACAAGTAGCTCTACTTGGGGGGTACGCACCCGAGGCGCCTGTTGCCACCCCTGCACCTCATCATACACTCGCACAGTTCTTGAGCATGTTCGGCACTCTAACTCAGGCAAGGATGATTCCACTTGCACTAGCCACATCTCAGGCTGGGGGAGGAGCTAAGACTCCCACAGCCTATACTCCAGAGCAGTGGGTCCATGTTTATCAGGTCCCAGAGGTTATACTAGTACAGCCTATTGTTCTGGTTCAGCCCGGGGTTAGGGCAGCAACATTTGAGGAGGAGCGACATAGAATTGAGAGGTTCAAGAAGTATCACCCTTCTACTTTCAGTGGTTTGGCTTCAGATGATGCACATGGTTTTCTAGAGGAGTGCCACCGTATTCTTTGCACCATGGATATTGTGGAGATGAGCGGGGTTGCTTTTACAACTTTCCAGCTATCAGCAGCAGTATATCAGTGGTGGCAGGTTCCTCAGACCCTTAGGGATGCGTGGCACGCAGAGTTTGAGTAGCTGTGGTAGGGTACTATGATTGCGTCAGAGAATGCTGTCCGATTCATTGATTTGTCCAGACATGCACCTGCATTGGTTTCTACTGTCAGAGAGCGAATTTGTCAATTTATCGAGGGGCTCAACTATGGTATTAGATTCAGCATGTCTCGAGAGTTGGAGATAGATACCCCATATCAGCAGGTGGTAGAGATCGCATGAGGGTTGGAGGGTATGCGAGCCCGTGAAAGAGAGGACAGGGAGGCCAAGAGGCCTCGAGGTACTGGAGGATTTAGTGGTGGCCACGTTGCATTTACAACCCGTCATGGCAGAGGCTATCTGAGGCGTCTAGCTGACTTAAAACTTTTAGCTTCTAGTGGTGCTCCTCTTATTCCGAGATCTCAGGTTGCACACTTTGCTCAGCCACGTCCTAGTACACCTCCTGCACGAGGTGCCTCCGACGGTCATCCCAGCCGACCAGGCCCGAGCTAGTCCCAACAGCCACATCCACCAAGAGATTGCTTTGAGTGTGGTGATACCCGTCATATGGTTAGAGACTACCCCAGACTCGGAAGGGGTGCACCTCCACATACTACTCAGGCTCTGTGGATTTAGTCAGGCCTACAAACGTCTCAGGCCATAGTTACTGCCCTAGTGGCCGCTCCATCCGCACAACCAGCTAGGGGTGGGGGACGGGCAGGTAGGGGTTTCCCTAGAGGGGGAGGCCAGGCTAGATTCAATGCTTTTCTGGGTAGGACGGAGGTAGTTGCTTTTGACGCAGTCATTACAGGTATTGTTCTGATTTGCCATAGAGAAGTATTAGTCTTATTTGATCCGGGATCCACTTATTCATATGTGTCATCTTACTTTGCTTCATATTTGGATATATCTCATGATTCTTTGAGTTCTCCTATTTATGTATTCATGCTTGTGGGAGATTCTATTATTGTGGACCGTGTGTATCGGTCGAGATTAGTTGTTATTGGTGGTTTTTAGACCAGTTGATTTGTTATTACTTAGTATGGTAGAATTTGATGTTATCTTGGGCATGGACTGGTGGTCACCCTATCATGGTATTCTGGATTGTCACATGAAGACTGAGATATGGCTATGTCAGGTTTGCCATAGTTAGAGTGGAGCGGATGCATTAGATAATGTTCTAGTAGGGTTGTTTCATTTACAAAGGCTCGGCAAATGGTTCATAAGGGGTGTGATGTTTATCTAGCCTATGTGAGAGATGTCAGTGCTGATACTCCTATTGTTGAGTTAGTTTAGGTAGTGAGAGACTTCCCAGATGTATTTCCAGCGGATCTTCCGGGCATGCCGCCAAATAGGGATATCTATTTTGGTATTCACTAGTCGCCGGGCACTCAACCCATTTCAATTCCACCAAATCGTGTGGCCCTAGCAGAGTTGAAAGAGTTAAAGGAGAAGTTGCAAGAGTTGCTTGATAAGGGTTTCATTCGGCCTAGTGTGTCGACGTGGGTTGCTCTGGTCTTGTTTGTGAAGAAGAAGGATGGTTCTATGCACATGCATATTAATTATCGGCTATTGAACTAGATCACAGTGAAGAACATATAACCACTACCGTGCATTGATGACTTATTTGATTAGCTACAGGGTGCCAGAATGTTGTCAAAGATTGATTTGCGGTAAGGCTATCATCATCTGAAGATTCGGGATCCAACTATTCTGATGACTGCCTTTAGGACTCGGTGTGGTCACTGCAGGTTCCTTGTGATGTCATTTGGGTTGACCAACGCCCCCGCAACATTTATGCACCTGATGAATAGTGTATTCCAACTATATCTTGACTCATTCATCATTGTGTTTATTGAAGACATCTTGGTGTACTCCCGCAGCTGAGATGATCATGATAGCACCTAATGATCGTGCTCCAGACCTTGAGAGAGAAGAAGTTGAATGCAAAATTCTCAAAGTGTGAATTATGGCTTGATTCGATGGCGATTTTAGAGTCATGTGGTGTCGAGTGAGGTGATCAATGTAGATTCGAAGAAGATTGAAGCAGTTCAGAGTTGGCCCAGATTGTCTTCAGCTACTGAGATTTAGAGTTTCCTTGGTTTGGCCGAGTATTATCGCCATTTTGTAGAGGGTTTCTAATTTATTGCTACACCTATGACTAGATTGACCTAGAAGGGTGCTCTTGCTCTCAAAAGCTTAAGACTGCTTTCACTAGAGCCCCAGTGTGTGTGTTGCCTACGGGTTTGGGGTCTTATACTGTATATTGTATGCGTCATGTGTTGGCCTTGGCGCGGTGTTGATGCAAAATGGTAAGTTGATTGACTACGCATCTCGGCATTTGAAGACCCATGAGACGACTTATTCGGTCCACGATATGGAATTGGTAGCTATTGTTCATGCCTTGAGGATTTGGCGGTACTATTTGTATGGTGTCACTCGTAAGGTCTGTACAGACCACCGGAGTCCATGGCATCTGTTCAAACAGAAAGATCTTAACTTGCTGAAATGGAAATTGTTAGAGTTGCTTAAGGACTATGATATCACTATTCTATATCACCCCGGAAAGGTGGCCGATACCTTGAGTCGAAAGGCGGAGAGCTTAGGCAGCTTAGCATATCTACCGGCAGTAGAGAGGCCACTAGCCATGTATGTTCAGGCCTTAGCCAACCAGTTTGTTAGATCGGATGTTTCGGAGCCTAGTCGAGTTCTTGCTTGTGTGGTTTTTCTGTTTTCTTTATATAATTGCATCAGCGAGTGTTAGTATGATGACCCCCATTTGCTTGTTCTTAACAACACCAGCACAGTGACGCTAAAGAGGTTTCTATCGGAGATGACGGTGTGTTGCGGATGCAGGGCCAATTATGTGTGCCTAATATGGATGGGTTGTGTGAGTTGATCCTTAAGAAGGCTCCCAGTTCGGGGTACTCAATTCAACCGGATGCCGCTAAGATGTATCAGGATTTGAGGTAGCACTATTGGTGGAGGAGAATAAAGAAAGACATAGTGGATAATGTAGCTCAGTGCCTAAATTGTCAGCAAGTGAAGTATGAGCATCAGTGGCCACGCGGTTTGTTCCAGAGGCTTGAGATTCCCGAGTGGAAATGAGAGCGTGTCACCATGAATGTTGTTGTCGGGCTCCCATGGACTTAGAAGAAATTTGACGCGGTATGGGTGATTATGGATAGGTTGACCAAGTCGGGTCATTTTATTTCGGTAGTGACTACCTATTCTTCAGAGAGGTGGCTTAGATTTATATCCGCGAGATCATCTGACTTCATGGTGTGCCAGTATCCATCATCTCTGACCGAGGCACGCAGTTCACATCGCGTTTCTTGACAGCTGTACAACGTGGCTAGGCACACACGGGTTGAGTTGAGTACAACATTGGAGGATATGCTTCGTACATGTGTTATGGATTTTGGGGGTTATTAGGATTAGTTTTTTCCACTTGTGGTGTTTGCCTACAACAACAGCTACCAATCGAGTATTTAGATGGCTCCTTGTGAGGCCCTGTATGGGAGACGGTGTCGTTCTTCAATTGGTTAAGTTGAGGCGGGAGAGGCTAAGTTATTGGGCACAAATTTGGTTAAAGATGCCTTGGATAAAGTCAAGTTGATCCAGGATTGGCTTCGTGCAGCTCAATCTAGACAGAAGAGTTATGTAGATCGGAAGGTTCGTGATGTTGCATTCATGATTGGAGAGCTAGTATGGCTCCGGGTTTCACCTATGAAGGGTGTGATGAGGTTCGTAAAGAAGGGCAAGTTGAGCCCTAGGTATATAAGACCTTTTGAGATCCTTGAGAGGATTGGTGAGGTGGCCTACAAGCTAGCATTGCCACCTAGTTTATTTGCGGTTCATCCAATGTTCCATGCTTCTATGCTCCGGAAGTATTATGGTGATCCGTATCATGTTTTAGACTTTAGCTCAGTCCAATTGGACAAGGATTTGACTTATATTGAGGAGCCGGTGGCTATCTTGGACAGACAGGTCCGGCAGTTGAGATCAAAGAACATTGCTTCAGCGAAAGTTTAGTGGCGGAGTCATCCGATCGAGGATGCGACCTAGGAGACTGAGCACGACATGGGAAGTCATTATCCTCATCTATTCATTACATCAGGTATGTCCTTATGCACGTTTGAGGACGAACATTTATTTTAAGAGGGGGAGAATGTAACGACCCGACTAGTCATTTTGTGTAATTACACCCTGTTACCCCTTTTTATGCTTCACAGATGTATGTTTATGATTTTATGACTTACAGGGTTGATTAGTTTCGTTGCGAGAAGCTTTCGGGTTGATTTGGACCATTTGATTCTTCACTTAGAACCTTAAATTAAAAATGTTGATCAAACTTTTACTTTTGTGAAAACGACTGCGGAACAGTGTTTTGATGGCTCTGATAGCTTCGTATCGTGATTTTAGACTTGGGCGTATGCCCGTAATTTAATTTGGACGTCCGTAGGTTGATTTGTGTTGTTTTGCCAAAATTTGGCAACTTGAAGTTGGAAAGTTTGACCATAGGTTGACATTTAGATATCGAGTTTGAAATTTGATTTTGGGACTTGGAATAGGTCTGTTATGCTATTTAGAACTTGTCTGCAAAAATTTTGTATCAATTGGAGTTGATTTGATAGGATTAGGATGTTTGGTTGTACTTCTAGAGATTCTTGAAATTGCATTGAAATTTATGCATTTTAGTGTTCGATTAGCAGTTGTAGATGTTATTTCTGTGCTTTGATCGCGCGAGCGAGTTCGTATGATGTTTTTAGACTTGTGTGAGTGTTTTGTTTTGAGCCGCGGGGGCTCGGTTGAATTTCAGACATGTCTCAGAAGGTATTGAACTGAAATGCAGAATCTGGTGTGCTGATGCTTCAAGTATCGCATTTGTGAACACCAGGTTCGGAATCGCGAGCTTAGCAGGAGGCCTCAGGTATGATAATTGCGAAGTGACTTAGGATTTTGGTTAGCTCGCGTTTACGACTAATCTGTCGCTTTTGCGAAGGGATAGCGCGAACCCATTTCTTGCAATTGTGAAGACCCTATAGGCTGGTCAGAGGCCACATTTGCAATGAATTCTTCGCAAATATGATGGTTCGCATTTGCAATGTCTGCAGCTGATCTTCCTGAACTATGTTTGGCTTGATTCTCATTTCAACGAGATACATAGGCAACATTCGGGTTTGGTCTCATTTTTCAAAAATTAAAAAAAATTCAAATCAAAAACCTTTCTTAGGTTCGGTCTGAGCTTTCATAAAATAAAAAAAAAGGGATTAAAGAACTTTTTGTGTGTTCGAATTTCAATCTTTCAAAAACCAAAAGAAAATCAAGAACTCTTTCTTGGGTTCAGTCCCATTTATCAAAAAGCTAAAAAATCAAACAAAAATCCTTTTCGGGTTCAATTTTATTTGTCAAACCCACCAAAAAAAAACATTATTAAGCCAAAAATCCAAAAAAAACCTTCCAAACAACGGAACTCTACTTTGGGAAAAGACGAAAGCAAACAAAAAATAAATCATCAAATATTGACTTATTGCTACCAACACAGTTAGGAG
Source organism: Nicotiana obtusifolia (assembly GCA_002018475.1). Taxonomy (NCBI): domain Eukaryota; kingdom Viridiplantae; phylum Streptophyta; class Magnoliopsida; order Solanales; family Solanaceae; genus Nicotiana; species Nicotiana obtusifolia. The sequence goes on along the minus strand of MCJB01025257.1, from coordinate 40,075 downwards.
TGTGCATAGGAAAGAAACAAGTGTTAAAAGTGGTATGATGGAGAGGATCAGCTCCAGGGTAAACAATAGATTCTCGTAGTACTCTTAATTATGCCTTAATGACACTTGAAAAAATGTAACTACCCAACCGGTCGTTTTGAGAGCTAGTCTTAATTTCTATGTTCCGAGACCTCTCATAGCTTCATTTCATGTTTATTGATTCTTTTCGTGCATGGTCCGTCTCTCTTTTCAAAAAGCTTTTACGTGAAATTTTGAATAAAATGTGATTTTTGACTTAAAGTGAGGTTTGGGTTGACCGCAATCAACATTTTTGGAAACGTACCTCGAATCTATGTTTTAACGATATTGATAGGTTCGTATGATATTTTTGGACTTATGCGCATATTTGGTTGGGGTCCGGGGTGACCCGAGTGCATTTCAGCGCATCATGTGAAATATTATGAAAATTGAGTTTTAAACTAAAATTCTTCAGTTTTGATGATTGATTTTTGTTATTTGATGTTATTTTAATGATTTGAGGAAGCGAGCAAGTTCGTAGGATGTTATTACATTTGTGTGCATGTTCAGTTTGGAGCCCAAGGGGCTCGGGTGAGTTTCAGATGTGTTACAGAAAAGTTTGAAATAACTGATGCATAGTTGTAGCAGGGGCCAACCTGCAGATCTCGTAAATGTGAGATACTGCTCCCAAATGTGAGCCTCGCTTTTGCCAGTAACTGCTTGCATTTGCGAAGGGTTTGCAAATGCAAAGTTTTGATCGCAAATGCATACTGAGGAGCTCCTTAAATGTGAAATACCTGTCGCATTTGCACACTTGGGATGGCGGTCGTAATTGCACACGAGGTGCAGTCACAAATGCAAAGCTTTTTTCGCAATTGCGACTACTCCGGCCTGTTGCACTGGTCACTTTTGTGATCCATGTTTCGCAATTGCGAACAAATTGCGACATCTGGAGTTGGGTAAAAGAGGGATAAATCAGGACTTAGCTCATTTTACACTGTTTCTCAACACTATGCTCTCTAGAGGCGATTTTCGAAGAACTTTTTGTTTCCAAATTCATTGGTAAGCATCTTTAAATAGTGTTCAATTAATTTCAATTACTTTCATGAGTTTTAAACATTAAATCTATGAAATTCAAGGTTGAAATTAGGGATTTTGGGTAGAATATAAGGATTTTGTGAAAATGAGATTTATATCTCAAATTGAGATCGGATTTTGAAACAAATTACATATCTAGGCTCGAGGGTGAATGGGTAATCAGATTTTTGTCCGAATCTCGGATTTCAACCACACGGGCCTGGGGGTGAAATTTTATTGTCTTTCAGGATTTTGGTCATGATTGAACCTTAATGACTTGGAATGTTTCCTTTGACATTATTTGACTTCATTAGGTGATATTTGGATAGGTTTTGATCATTTTGAGGAGTATTTCTAAGGAAGGCGGTATTGGATTGTGGAAATTGTTCCAGAATGAGGTAAGTGCCTTGCCAGGAGGAATCTTTCCTACTAATTGATATTGTTTGCTACATGCGGGGGTGATACATATACTAGATGACGAGTGTATATGCATGTGCCAGGGTTTCCATGCTCGGGAGGGGGAATTATATGCTTTTTTATGCCATTGTTGAACTTGATGATCCCTTAGCCAATGCTTCATTTAATTTGATGACTAATAAACATAATTAACTGTGTTAGAAATCATGCTAGAATATATGACATCATAAAAAGGATTTAATGTGTTGTTTTTGAGATTCGTTGCATACTTAACTTGATCGAGGTATCACAAACCTATATATATACTTGTTATTGTCATGTTACTTGAGCTTCTTTATTCGTATTAAGAGATGGTGATTGGGGGCATTAGGGATACATTTGGCACAATGGATATTTCCGTGCGGTTGATAAGATGTTAGGCACTACGAGCATTTATGTGATAGTATGTTGTAAGTCAATTGATGTAAGCTCATAAATGGGATTATATTTGAAAGTTCATAAATAAAGTTAATCATGTTACCTTGGAGCTTACAAATCTTTAAGATTACGAATGCCAAGTACCAAGAGGATTGGAAGTCTTAGAAGCTAAACGAATTGAAGAAAATAAGTTTCGTCGAAAGTCGACAAGTTGGGAATGCTATGACATTTATTTTTGGGGTGAGACTAGGGTTCTTAACATGATAAGGAGGTTATATTATGAGTTATTTTAGTCGTATGATAGTCGTATGTTATGTTTTGAAGTCAAGCAAGTTGTGGAACAAATGTTTGCAAAGGTCATCACAAGTTTCATTCATAAATATGCTGAAAATTAGGTCAAATGTATCTGAGCTTTTCTCCCAATATACTTTGCATTACGGGGTGATCTACCTACCAAATTGAAGATCTACGAGTCTCGTTTCTACGTCATTAAACTGTTTGTTGATAAGACATTGGAGTAGATAGATATTCGCGTTTTTGCGAGACCGCGCAGCTCCCAATGGGACCAACTTAGGCGGTGGATGACCCTTGAACATTTTAAAGGGTTTGGACGGCTCATTTTTTGTCATTTTCGACCAAGGACAGTTCCCAAACTCTCTCAAAACCTATCTAACAGTCCTTCATGGTTCGAAGTTGAGTCCAAGGTGGTTTTTCCCGGACCTAACCTCAAATATTAGCCTAAGTGAAGAAAAGAGTCTCTATGGTGTTGCGATGCCATTAAGGGTTCTTGTAAGCTAAGGGAAGCTTTGGTTCGAGTTTTTTATGATTATTTAAGGTACTTATAACACCCTATTTCTTGGGTTTAAGCTTATATATGTGTTGGCTATGCTATTTGGATGAAGAATTACAAGATAGAAGTTGAAGTTGTATAAAAAGTTGTTGTCTCTTATTGGACTATTTTGGAGTTGTGTATATGACTTCATATGGCTGGAAATCATGGGGAATAGCTTAATTACAATGTTCTTATTGTTTTTATGCTGGTCAATATTTTGATTACATTGATGATGTTGTAAATAGGAGAGAAGCAACCACACAATACGTAGAAGTTGTCCATGTTGTCAGATTTCGTTGAGTTGTTTGATGTTACTTTTATGATGGATATAAGGTTGGAATGTCATTTCAATATATATATATATATATGTGTGTGTGTGTGTGTGTGTGTGTGTATATATATATATATTCTGGGCTTGTTTATGGTGTTTTAAGTACAGGGAGATGGGAAAAAGAGTTGGGGTTTGGATTCAATCCGAGCTTGCCGCTCGTCGTGATATGCTGATGACATGTTAATAAAATATTTTGTACCCTATTTTTGATGTTGTTCTTATTTAATTGCTCTGATTGTTGTTATTGGTATATGGTATTGTAGGAAGACCTTGTTATAGGGGAGATGCTGCCCAAATTTACATAAATGAGCTACTAGTTTAAGTTGCGAACTTAGCCTTTACTCAGCACTGATTTTGAATCTCCTTATGATATGGTAGATTGATTGAGATGTTTGAAGAATTTCTTGGAAGGTATTAAGGAATCAACGGAGTTAAGGCATGTTAAGGCTATTCCTTCTTTCCTTTTGGCATAATCCACATGATACAACGAAACGAGCAAACACACAACTTTCACAAGTGACTCTATTCTTGGAAGTACTAGGGATGCCTGTATTCTTAATTCACCATGTGTCCTCTTATTATATCGTCTGTTCATGGGTCTCAAGAAATATGTAAGTTGATAAAGTTTATTCCGTGATATTAACCTAAGGCATATTGATCTTATAACATCACGAGAGAACTTATTGACTTACTTCTTACGCCTTACATACTTGACACGATATTTGTACTGGCATCCCTTTTGCCTGGGGACACTGTGTTTCATGCTCGCAGGTCCCGATAGACAGCTTGATAGTCCTCCTAATAGGCTAACAACTCAGTAGAAGGTGTTTATGCACTCCACATGCTCCGAAGTTGCCTATTTGGTTAGTATGATTTGAACATGTATTTATTGGTATGGCGGGGCCCTGTCCCGACTTTTATGATGTTTATGTACTCTTAGAGTCTTGTGATAGATGTCATGTATATGGGTACTTGTACGTCCTTGTCGGCCTATGTTTTGAGTGTACAAAAGATCATGTCTGCCTTATAGGCCCGTATGTCATATGTATAAGTTTCTATATCATGTTGGGTCGTCCTATGTCAAGTATTCCCTTATGTTTTATTCTGGTAATCTCACGACGGCCCTTCTGGACCATTAGTGATGGTGTGATAAGAAAGATACGCTACGTCGGTACTCGGTAGAGTAAGGTATTGGGTGCTCGTCGCGGCCCTCCGATTTGGGTCGTGACAAAAATGGTATCCCGCAACAGTGTTAATTAATATTAGGATCGGGTTGTGCTGCAATAGAGAAGATGAATTATGGTTATTCTTGTCTTTTGAATTCTATTATCGTATTGTGTTGTGAGACTGAGAAGTGATGTTATTCTGACGCCCTCTATCATTTGTATTCTTGTTTCATTTATAATGTGATATTTGTGTAACTCTCTCGTATTGTTCTTTCTAATTTATCATCTGTTTAGGTAAAATAATAAGTGAGTATCTTTTACCTTAAAACCTCATACTACTTCACTGATGTCAATTAAGATACTCATGTCAATTAAGATATTCACTGAGTACATAGGGTCGGTTGTACTCATACTACACTTAGCACTTTACGTGCAGATATTAGAGTTGCATAGCTGTGAAAGATGGAGCCTTGTATTGAAGACGATTCTGCGTTCTAGATTCAAGCTACCTCTTGTTCATGGTAGTTTAGGATTTCATCTCAATTTATGTAAACTTCAAAAAGATATAGTATTTATTCTTCATATCAGTTTTATAAACCTAAATCATAGCGGCTCATGAATTGTACTACCATTCCTTGGGAGATTGTACAAAATTTAGTCATTTTTATTTCTTGTTATTAATAACTATCATTGAGTTTATTTGTTCTATGTTTGGATTACCTAGCATTAGGGTAAGGTTCCATCACGACTAGGTTGTTTTGGATCGTGACAAGTTGGTATTAGAGCACTAGGTTTGTAGGTTCTACGACTCATGAGGAAATGTCTAGTAGAGTCTTGTGGATCGGTATGATGGAGTCCATACCTATCTTCGAGAGGCTACAAGGCATTTAAGAAACTTCCCTTCTTTATTTCTTTTTCGTGTGACCTTGTTTCAGCTTGATAAACCTGCGACTTTGATTTTTCCTATTTTCCTATATGCGATGTTGAGCAACAAGTATCATTGTGCACCGACGGCTTGTGATGTTGCATATGGGTTGCGAAGGGTTGTGGATGCTTGATTACTATCGCGATGTGTTGTCTAGGCTTTGATGTTGATGTGGTGGTAGATTTTCCAGGTTTTCATTTGTGGGGTGAAGCGAATTCGTGTCGAACTTAGGTATGTCTGAGGTACCACTAGATGCTATAGGAAATACCCATAAGCTGATCTCGATTTTCGGCAAAGTATATGGTGGAAATTCTTATGCGGAAAACTAATTTCTGGTACCAACTAAAGCCAAAAAATGATTGAGCAATAAATCGTAGTCTTTCTTTACTTCTCAAATTTTAGTACATTCTCTACAAAAAGCTACAAAAACAACAAAAATGCAGAAAACAATGAAAAAAAAGAGTCTAGTAGAATCCCCTCTTCATCAAATTTCTCGCATACAAAAGATAACTTCTTTCTTTTTCAGGATCCCTCCTGAATAATGGGCATTTCAAAGTCAAATTTTACAGGCGCCCAGCTTCTAATGCGGGTATTTCAAAGTCAACTTCGAAAACTTTGGAACGGTAACTACCAGCCCGTCTAATATTCAAAGTCCGCTCCAATAACATAGGAACGACAACTAACAGCCCGTCTAACATTCAAATTCAACTTTGACAACGTCGAAATGGTAACTACCAGCCCGCCCACCATTTAAAGTCAAAGTTCAATGTCCACAGGAAACCCTCCTGAATAATGGGCATTCTAAAGTCAAAGTCAATTTTTACAGGCACACACTTTTTAATGCGGGTATTTCAGATTTTACAACTCCGATCACTTCGGTACAATACACATCCCAAATTTCTTTCAAAATCAAAGTGCTCCGATCAATTTTGACCAGTATCCAGCCTAGATTTCTTTCAAATCAAAGTGCCCCGATAACTTCAAACCGGTATGTTGCACGGATCTCTTTCGAAGTCAGAGTTCGCACCAAAGTCCGGGCACACCAACCTAGGACCACTATTGCATTCAAAAAAAAATAAGAAAGATAACATCATTCTCGCATCAAATCCACGAGCATTATTCAAGCCGCTACAATCCATCATGCTCAAGCCTAACATATGTATAGTCTTGTGATGACCCAATATGTCGTTTTGCGTACTAGCCCTTATTTCCGAGTTCCGAGATCTCTATTACCTTCATTTGATATTTTATGATTTCCGTGCGTAGTTTGTGTCTTTTTCCGAAATTTTTTACGTAAAATTTAAAAAAATATGATTTTTGGCTTTAAAAGCAACTTGACTTGACTATGGTCAAGCGGAGAGCACGAGGTGAGGCGATAAGAGAGAGAACAACGTTTAGAGAGGGAAAGCTCTAACAAGCTACGATGGCGACGCCGAGCGGTGCTACGCCAGCTGGTGACCCTCCTCCCTCCACCTCCCAACCTCCCGCTACAACTTCACCTACCCAAAATCCCTCGACTACAGTCAACTTCTGAAACCATTGACACTAAATTCGAACTCGACTGTGAACCCTAGGTCGTCAGTGGCAATCGAACCCATTCCGTTCAAGAGACCTACATTCTTACAAGGAAAACCTTTCATCAAATTTACAGAATCAAATTGAAGGTCTTCAATATGCAGTCATAGGTAAGTTTTCATATGGTTGGCCTGACATCCAAGAACTTTGTCGATTAATTCCTACGCAGTGCGGAATTAAGGGCGACTGTAATATCGGATTACTCAGAGATAGGCTTGTACTAATTCGATTGACACTGTGGCAAGACTTTCTCAATTCCAAAAGCACTGAATTAGTTGAAAGCAAGAAATGGATACGAATTCCAGATGAGAACATTAATTTATGATTCTAAGTTCAAGGAAGGAGAAGAAATCTCAAAAGTGATGGCTTGGAATTCATTTCCCAGCCTGCTGCCAACTGTGAAAGAATGTTTATTCTCACTTGCATCTGCTGTTGGAAAACCACTACACCTAGATATGGAAACTGCAAACAAGACAAGGCCTAGCAGTGCTAGACTAAAAGTGTTGGTTGACCTTCTGGTTGAGCTACCAAAGAAAGTTAGAATGGACATTGAAAATGAGGCCACTGGTACAGTGAGAACAGAGTGGATTGAATCCAATATGATTTTATTCCTAACACTGTAAATAATGTAAGTTGCAGGGACATGACATGTTGGAATGCTGGAAATTGCATCCAGAATTGATAAAGGAAAATGCTGTTGAGAGACCAAGATCTAAAGACAAAGGAAAGGAAGCAGCACCTCTGATGATCTTATCCAAATCTCAATCTTAATCATGAATGAGATCATTTGAAATATAAGGTCAATCGGTACAATGAAAGCCTTTGAAAGGATTATCAATATGCACAGACAGTATCACTTCCAGTTCATTGGAATCATGGAGCCTAAGCAAAAAGCCAGGAAATTGGAGAGATACATAATGAGGATTGGACTGCCAAAATCTTATGCCAATGTATCAAACAAGATATGGGTATTTGTGGATGAGGATCATGCAGTAGACATAATATGTGACCTGGAGCAGCAGTTAACTTTGAAACTGACAGAGGTGGACTCACAAACCTCATTCTTTTCACCTTTGTATATGCAAAATGTAATGCCAATGAAAGAATTGTACTGTGGGATAGCTTATACAACCATGCCAGAAACATGTCACTGCCTTGGCTTGTAGGAGGTGACTTTAATGTCATATGGGATGAGGAAGAGAAATTTGGAGGACTCCTAGTAACACTGAAAGAGATTGAAGACTTTAAACACTGCATCAACATTTGCAACCTTTCTGAACTAAGCATTAAGGGAAGCATATACACATGGTGGAATGGGAGAGCAGAGGAAGACTGCATATTCAAAAGGCTGGACAGATGCTTAGCCAACTGTGCACTTCAACAATGGCTGCCACAACTGGAAGTCACTCACTTGCCAAAAATAGGTTCAGACCATTGCCCACTGCTACTGACTTGCAACACAAATGCTACACCTATAAAGAAAGCCTTCAGATTTCTAAACTTCTGGATAAAGCACCACAGTATTAAAGAAGTGGTAAGAGAGCATTGGAAAGCAGACTTCACTAGGGATCCTTTCATACTATTTGATCACAAGCTGAAGAAATTGAAAAGAGCATTATCAACATAGAGCATAGCAACATATGGAGACATCTTCCCAAAGATAGCAAATGTAGTAGTCAAAGTACATGAAGCCCCATTTGAGCTCCAACCTACTGCTCAAAACAGAATAAGATTACAGCAGGTGCCACCTGAACTGATTAAGTACTTAACATTAGAAGAAGAATTCTGGAAGCAGAAATCAGGCATGACATGGTTTAAAGATGGTGATAGAAACTCAAAGTTCTTTCATGCACAAGTGAATGGCAGAAGAAAGAGGTTACAACTTAGAAGAATCCAGAATAATATGGGCACATGGCTAGAAGACAATGCTGAAATAGCAGATGAAGTAGTCAATTTTTTCAAAACACAGTTTCATGAAGACACCCCCCTACAACATTTGAAATACTGAAGCACATTCCTACACTGGTAGACAATGCAGACAACTGCCTACTAATGCAGCAACCAACAAGGGAGGAAGTTAAGAATGCAGTGTTTGGTTTGAATGCAGAAAGTGCAGGAGGACCAGATGGCTTCACTGGGTGCTTCTACCAGTCATGCTGGGATATAGTTGATATGGTAAAAGCAGTCTTTAATGGCCATACTCTTCCCATGTGTGTCACACACACAAACCTGGTGTTGCTGCCTAAAAAGAAGGAAGTACAGACCTTTTCAGACTTGAGACCAATCAGCCTCAGTAACTTTATCAACAAAATATTCTCCAGAGTAGTTCATGACAGACTGGTGATCATTCTACCAAAGTTAATCTTACATGAACAAGCTATCTTTGTTAAAGGTAGAAGCATAATGGAAAATGTGCTCTTAACTCAAAAGATTATAACAGATATTCGACTGAGAACTAAAGCAGGCCTAAATGTTGTAATTAAACTGGATATGACAAAAGCATATGACAAACTGTCATGGCTATTCCTGACCAAGGTACTGAGGAAGACGGGATTTGAAGAAAGATTCATTGGCTTGATACATGGATTAGTGGCCAACAACTGGTATTCTGTCCTGATCAATGGAGAACCACATGGGTTCTTTAAATCCACAAAAGGAGTTAAACAAGGTGACCCTCTGTCACCTGCTCTGTTCTTAATGGCAGCATAATGTCTAGGGGACTCAATGCTCTACACTCTAACATCTACTTATGTGGATTTGGCTTACCCAAATGGAGTCCCAAGATTAATCTTCTAGCATATGCAGATGACACCATCATCTTCTCTTCATCAGATGCCACATCACTGTAGTTGATAATGGAAATGTTGACTGCATATGAAGCTTCTTTTGGCCAACTGATAAACAAGAGTAAATCTGCAATATACATGCATCACTCCACCTCAACACAAGCGATCTACAAGGTACAAAGCATCACAGGAATCCTGCAGCAAGACTTCCCTTTTACCTACCTTGGATGTCCAATCTTCTACATGAGAAGGAAGATAGATTACTACCAACGTCTTATACAAAAAGTGATGAATAAGCTTCAAAACTAGAAAGGGAAACTACTATCTACAGGGGGCAGGGCAGTGCTTATCACATGTCTTACAGAGTATGCCAATTCACCTCCTCTCTGCAGTAAATCCTCCTGCCAATGTGATCAACAAACTTCACAAGATAATTGCACAATTCTTTTGGTGAAATTCTGTTGGAAATCCAAGAAGGCACTGGGCATCATGGAATACTTTATGCTTGCCATGTGAGGAAGGGGGTGCACGTTTCAGATCCCTACATGACATGTCTACAACATTGTTCTGTAAACTATGGTGGAATTTCAGAACAAAACCAAGTTTATGGTGTGCATTCATGAGCCAAAAGTATTGTAAAAAACGCAATCCAATAATTGTTCCTTGGAAAGGTTGATCTCACATCTGGAGGAAAATGATTGAATGCTGAAGTATCGTGGAGCACCAAATCCTCTGGCAACCTAAAAAGGGATCCTCATTATTCTGGTTTGAAAACTGGACAGGACTAGGAGCCCTATACTTTGTTGCCCTACCTGATTTCACGTGTGATGAGATTGTAGAAAACATACAGGATGTGGTAGAAGAGGGTCACTGGAATGAAGAGAAGATCAAGGAGATCTTACCAAATGAAATTGCTGCACACATACTAGATAACATCAAACCACCAAATATGGCAGGTGTGCTTGACGAACCAGCATGGATGCTTGAAACCAGAGGTGAATTCAGTGTCAAGACAACCTGGTAATACTTGAGGAAGAGGCAGCAACCTTCTAATGCTTATAGAAACATTTGGGTGCAGGCATTGCCATTCAAAATTGCCTTTTTCACGTGGAAAGTCCGGAGAAACAAATTACCAGTGAATGATTACTTCAAAAGACTAAGCTATCACATGGCTTCTAAATGCTGGTGTTGTACAGAGCAACAGGAAGAGACAAGACAACACCTTTTCTTCACAGTATATGCTGCAAGTAAAGTGTGAAGATACTTTCTTGGTAATGCAGGAATTGATGTAGAAGGTATTACCTTGCACCAAGCAGTGACCAAATGTTGGACTGCAGATGTTGTCAATCGAGTGAAACCAATAATGCAAGCCCTACCTTCAGTGATTATATGGGAGTTGTGGAAGAGAAGAAATAACTACAAATATGGGGACACAATCACTATCAACAGGGTAATCTATCAAATTACTTCTACTCTCCAAATTCTTATTAAACTCAGAAAGCTAGGAATTCAAACCATCCCCCATAAATGGCCAGATATAATTGTTATGATGGAACAATACACTCCCACCTTGAAGTACACTAAGGTGATCTGGGAACTTCCCAAACAAGGGAGGATCAAAATCAACACAGATGGCACTTCCAGGGGCAACCCAGGTAGAAGCTCCATTAGCTTTGTACTGAGAAATGAAGAGGGAGATGTAATACATGCCTACAGTAAGTAGATCAAAGAAAGCACAAACACTGAAGCTAAGGCACAGGCAATGCTGGAGGCCTTGAGATTCTGTATCCATAATGATCACCTTCTAATAGAGCTCCACATTGACAATGATGCTAATGAAGAGCATAAAGGGAGAATGGAGAGCACCTTGGTCCATCCAGGAAACTGTTGAAGAAATCAAGGAGTTGATGACAAGGTGCAATGCAACAATAGCACACACATATAGGGAAGGCAACAGATTGGCAGACCATATTGTAAACTATGCCCTGGATGTTGGTCCTATTAATTGCCAGTGCTTTGGTGAACTAGACATACAAAGTAGAAGGTTGGTTAATAGTGATAAAAGTCAATGTCCTTATCTAAGAGTGAAGGTGGTAGGAAACATAGGGAATTAAACCAGCCAAAAGAAAGGAGATGGGTGGAAAACATTATCACAGCAGCAATGATGCAGGAAGAATGGAACAGGGCAAAATGAAATACTCTGGAGAAAAGACTAGAGGGTCTCAACCACATACCCCAAGACCACCACAATGGATCATTACTCTAAAGTTGAGATCAAACAATGACTTCAACAATTTCTTGACGTGCTTGTTAATGCAGCAGGTACAATGGTGGGAAAAGCAGGACATCACCAAGAAGCCTAGGAGAGACCATGATCACAACTCTAGCAAAGGGAAACAGTTTATGTGTCACGTGCCGAGTACCAACGTACATTCTATCTAACCTTTCTTATTATCTATAAGGGCCGACGAGATCAGTATGAATAGCAGACAATAATCTTATTCAGCCAGAATTTTAGATAATGACATAAACATATATATAACATAGCCGACAAGGCTGTCATGAAAAACTATACAACAAAAATAAATTTACCGACAAGGCAATCCCAACTATACATGAGTCGACACTTGTCTATGAGCCTCTACAGGAACATAACTACTGCAATGCATACCAATACCATAGCAAGTCGGGAGAAGGGATCTCGCCAATACACGCTGAACTGGCAGCCTACTGTGGTGAGGGAGCTTCGTCTACCTGTCTATCAGGACCTGCAACACGACATGCAGTGTCGACAAATAAAATGACATCAGTACGAATAAGGTACTGAGTATGTAAGACAGGAAATCATAATGCAAGAATAGTAATGTGCATAGAGATAGAAAATATACACCCTGTAGCATCTGAGTGCCTCTTAAGGCGACGAGAATATACAACCTGTAACATCTGAGTGTCTCTGAGGGCGACCTATCATGAAAAGCCTGATGTGCATATGCATATATATATCCTTTTAAAATCATCATATACATACGCCTCTGTGGGCCTCATCATCATCATATCATACCCCGGCCATCATAAGGCTCAGTAACATCATACCCAACTGATCAGTGGTTGCACAGTAGGTGCCATACCCGACCGACTATAGCGCGGACTCGGTAGAGTAAAATAGATGCTGACTATAGCGCGGCTCAGAAGAGTAAAATAGATACATATATATAGTTTCACAATAGGTGCCATACCTGGCCGACTATAGCGCGGCTCGGTAGAGTAAAATAGATAATGCATGCTGAACTCATTGGAATCACACTTTCAACCTTTCAGAGTGGCGTAAGGTCAAATAAGTAACATCAACATCAATCTTCCCATAAGAGGGGAAACAATATAAGTACTACTACCTTCTAAGAGTAGAGTATCTTTGGAGGCTCGTTCATTGCATTATGTACAATCAGAGTCGTGCACAAAAAGGAAAGGGATAGTCTCACATACCTTGTATATACTTCCCAACCTCAAGCTATGAAAATTCCACGACTCCTTAGTCTACAATAAGAGAATTGACACTACCGTTATCGTTTAAGCGTCGTAACTATTATGTATCAACTGTAACCTATTTTGCGATGAAACGGACAACACCTCCCCTATATATATGACTTCCCACAAGTTAAAAAAATCACCAAACAGCCCAAACAACATCAATAATAATCATATTAAGCCTCCCAAAATAGTCCAACAACCAACAACATTACTAGCAAGCCTTTTGACGTATATCTCACAAGTTCTAGCTTCCACGACTGAGCCGTAACTTGGATAATCTTAAATACATGAAGGGTAAGAGGTTCCTTACCTTTAAACAGAAAGAACAGCTCCAATTTCCCCTTAATTGACCACGAAATATTCCTTCAATGCTGCCACAAGAACAAGGAAGCGAAGCTAGCAATCAATTAGGGTTTTTCGGTACTAGAATCACTTTAGAAGACTTGAAATTACCTAGGGTTGATATTTGAACTTGAGGGAGTATTTTACAGAATACAACCAAATTAAAAAAACCTCCCACACGAGCTGGAACAACACAAAAATCAGCAACAACAAGAGGAAATAGGAACTTACTAGCATCACGGGATTCCCGACACTTGATTTGTGTTGTTTGCCCTTTGTTTTGGTCTTGGATCATGAGAGAACCTTGAGAGGGTTTTCTTATGGTTCTAATCTTTGAATATACTGAAAACAAATGACTTAAAACGGGGTTGAGGCGTGATATATATATCCATATGTCTTAAACCGCCTATGTGGGCCCCATAGAGAGGTGCTTTGCGCAGTCTCGCGAAAACGCGAATATCTCCCAATTCTGAGATCGTATCGATGAAGGGTTTAATGCGTTGGAAACTAGACTCATAGATCTTTAAATTGGTTGGAAGATCACCCCATCATTCCTTGTAAATTGGGAGAAAATCTTAGAAATATTTGACCTAATGTTTAAGTACAATCTTGAACCCAAGTTGCAACAACCTTTGTCGACTTTTGTTTCATAACTCGTTTGAGTTCAAGAATTATGAAACGAATATTATATGATTCAAATAGCTTAAAACCTAACCTCTTGGTAATGTCAATCACCTCTCGATTTACCCGAAAATGCGAGTTACAATATCCTTAATTCGTTTAACTTCTAATACTTGTTAACCACCCTTATACACCCTTGCATCATTTAAGACCAATAGGACTAAATTCTTATTATCTCAAAGATAATCTCTTCTCGGACCTATGTAGACTATTTTACGGCGTAATCTAACGTATACAAATATGGGTTGTAACATTATGGATGCAGGAACTCATATGATATATGTACTGCTGTTTGCAGGCACACTGTTGCACCTAGGATGCCACCACAAGTCTCATCACAACAATTGTACTGAGGAGGAAGTGGAACACTGGATTCATGCTAACAAGATATCTTGTCTTGCAGGAAATTTTGAAGATCTGGGCTGCCATCAACATGAAATCATCATCAACACCTTGAGTTCAATAAACAGCCAATCACATGAAATGCAAATCACTGAGTGGATCCAACCTACTACTGAAAAAGCAATGGGGGGAAACAACATCTCTAATGCTCATTCCATTGCTTTTATAGCTAGAACACTAGACCCTAATTACTCTAAGCAATGTCAGCAAGTACACAGACACAAACAACACCAGGACCTCAGCAACAACAACAGCATTCTACATAACCACAACACCAAACAAGAAGCAAAAAGCACCAACAAGGACACCTTAGAAGAAACCAGCAATACTCTCAGCATAGCTCAACTTCAGAACTCACTAAACTCCAAACCTCTACTTCAGCACACAGCACGATCACAACAGCAGCAGAAGAAACTCACACAAAGACACAGCACTTACATAAGGAAGCAACAAAAGTTTAGCTCTCCATTCACCAAGATTCACTCTTGGGAGCAGTTCATTACCAAAGAAGTATTAGACAACCACCTTGTACAACTACATCAAAAGATCAATCCCGATGTACAACAGTCAAGACAATTCCTAAGCCTACATCAGCAACGTGAGAATATTAGCAACAACAACCTCAATTTTCAAAGACACAACATCAGAAAAGAATCAAAAGTCATCAAAATCATCACTGCTTTCAACAGTTTTCTCAATTTTGTAGATAGTGTGGAGGAACCCAGATCAGTGCTGCAATTGCAATGTGTAGTATTAGCATTTAAAATACTCAATCTGTTGCAATTACAGCATTCATCAGGGATCTTCATTACTAGCATAAAACACAGGAACTCATCCAGCACACAACTAAGTAGCATCAGCAACAGAAAGACAGCAACATGGACATCCCCTGCCACCACCAATCACTGGAACTTAATCAACAGTCAACCTAGCATACATAGCAACATAGACTGGCAACCACCAAGTTTGCAGCAATCACATGATCCAGAAACACACCTATCAGACAATCAACAAAAAAAACTCCCTGCATTTTATCAGAATCAAACAAAAAACCAAAACAGCAGTAATACAAACCTCAATTTCACTAATGAAAGCAACACCCTCCATCATTTTGTAGGCAGCCTGAATTTGTTCATATTATTGCTTCAGTTGCAAGGTGTGGTATTAGTATCTTGGGTGCTCAATCACTTGCAACCTCAACAATTAGCATGGACACTTCCAATCACTATGCAGCACTGGAAACTTGACTCTACTCAGCTTCATAGTGGTACTACTCTAAACCTGCAGACATTACAAGACAAGGAAGCAACAATAGATCATCATCAGACAAAAACAAAAGAAGACAGCAGCCTACTGCAGCAATCCCAGCACACAACCAACAGCAACAATCACTTCAAAACAAAAAGCCATCTTCAACGTAACTTTTCTTTACAAAGTCAAAGCAAAATTGAAGATAGCTCGCACTCTTTTGGTACACTTTTGATAATTCTAGAAATCACTTTTGGATACCAGATGTACATACAAGGGAGCATGTCCCTAAATCAAACAATAGAAGCAGGAACACATGTACTTTTTTGTATAGCTGACCTAGAACAATCTCACTCTGTTTTTGTACATGCGAATGTCTACTATTTAAAAATAGACAACCGCCACATCACCATAGGTCTAACACCTCACCACATTTTAGGTATATTTAGTTATCACATTAGGATGACTAAGTGTAAATTTACTCTTCTATTAGGGGTAAGATTCATGTCCCCCTCCACTTTTGTATTATGCTTCTATTAATAAAATTTCCATATTGAGCTAAAAAAAAAGTTGATTATGGTCAATATTTTGTGTAAATAACCCTGGATCGGTGTTTTGATGATTCTACTAGGTCCGTATTGTGATTTCAGGCTTGAGGACATATGCTCGGGATTGGTTTCAGAGGTCCCTAGGTTGATTTGACTTGGTTTGCCGAAAGTTAGCAATTTGAGAGTTGTAGAAATTTCCTATGTTTGACGTAGGTTGACTTTATGATTAACGAGTTCAGATTTTTGTTTCGAGACTTGGTATAGGTCCTTTTTGCTAATTGAAATTTTTCTGCAAAATTTGGTGCAAATCGAAGTTGGTTTGGTAGGATTGGGACGCTTAGTTGTGATTCTAGTTATTCTTGAGTTCCCCTTTGAAATTTCATTTGTTTGATGCTCGATTTGTAGTTTTAGACATTATTTATGTTTTTTGATCACACGAGCGTGTTTGTAATGTTATTATAGTTGTGTGCATAGTTGGTTTGGAGCCTGAGGTGCTCAAGTGAGTTTTGGATGCATTTCAGATGAGTTGGGGTATTGTAAGGGCTGCTGGTGCAGAGTTAGCCTCTTATGTCTAATGCAGATCTCGCAATTGCGAGGTCTAGCTCACATTTGCGAGCAGGGCCTGGGATTGGTGACCTCGCGCTTGCGAGGAATGGGTTCGCTTTTGTGAACTGTCATATGTCTCTTTTGCGAAGATAGTGGTCGCAGTTGCTATTGCAGGCGACTTAAGTCAGCTTCGCATGTGTCGCATTTGCGACTTATGGGCTTCTGATGCACAATTCCTTTTTTTTTTGAAATATATCGTTTCTTATTAATCAAAACAAAATACAGTAATGGAGGGGAATATAAACCTTACCTCCCAAAAGAAAATGCATGTACTCTTAGTCATCCTAAAGTGATAACTAATTGTACCTAAGTAGTGTTAAGGAGTTAGACATATGGTGATGTAACAATTGTCTATTTTGTATTGATAGGAAATCGTATGTACAAAAAACATAGTGAAATTTTTCTAGGTCAACTATACAAAAATTTACTCTTGTTCCAAGTTCCACTGAGTAGATGAAGGGTATGGTCCCTTCTATATACATCTGACATCTATCAGAGGTGTCTAGAGTTCCCAAAAAAAGTGACAAAAAATATGAGCTATCTTCAAATTTGCTTTGGCCTTGCAAGCAAGGAAAGCCCAGTTGAAGATGACTATCAGAACATTCCATGTGTCTGGATAGTGGTGCTGTTTGTGTCTTGAATTCTTGACAGCTAAATACTGTGTTGCTTCCATCTTCCTGTTGAGCTTTGATTGTTTAGTTGACTGTTTATGACTGTCGAGGTTGTGTTGCTGTTATTGGATGAGTTGTTTTTGGGTGCTGACTGCTGCTGTTGGTTCTAAAGTTAGGGTATTGAGCTGAGTGCTGAGACTGCTGCTGTCGAGTATATGTGGGTATCATGTTTCTTCTGTTGAGTTGTCTGTATAGTTTGCTGTTTCCGAGAGGTTGTGTGCTTTGTGCTTGTAATTGTGAGACCAATTGTTAGATCAATGTGTTCAGTTGATGTGGCTTTCTATGGTGTATGTGTTGGCTGGCAGTTCTGTCTTCTTTGGGGTCAGCAGTTAAGTGTCTGACTAGCTTTTTGTGGTTGTCAAGTTGATGCCTCGTGATGGTTCTGTGTGTGTGCTGCTTCTGATGGTCATCTGGTGTTTGTGTTTGTGTGGCTTGTGACTTCTGCTGGAATGATGGTTTCCTGTTCTGTAGATGCTTCTGTGAAGTTGCGTGTTGATTGGATTGTGTCTGTGAGTTTGTTGCATTTTGATTGACCTGTGATCTAGGGTATGAGAAAGGTCCTTGATGATTGCTGTAGTTGCAATAGGATGAGCACTAACAGTGCTAATACCATACATTGCAACTGGGCCAATGATCTGGACCTATCCAAGCTGCCTGAAGAGTTTCCAAGTTTGTTGGCTTCAAAGGTGACTTTTGTGATTATCTTCTTTTCTGGTCCTTTGATTAGAGAAGTGAGACTATTGCTTCTTTGAATGTGCCTCTCCTGCTACTGGTGTGACTGTTGGATTGTGTGTTGTATTTGCTGCCCTGAGCATCTTTCTTTTTCTGATTTGGCAGTGATGTGTGTTGAAATGCCTGGGTTGACATTGAGCTGGCTGACTGATCTGATTTTATGATGATGTTGCACAGTGTGATTGGGGTTCAGTATGATTACCAAAGTAGCAATGGAATGAGCATTAGAAATGCTGATACCACACATTGCTTCTTCAGCAATAAACTGAACCAGACAATGTCCATTTGCTGTGAGTGACTGTTCCAGATGAGTTGATGATCTGGCTGTTGTTGCTTATGGAGGGAGATAGGCATGTATTGGTTGATTCTTGCTGTAGTATTGCAAGTCCAGAATGGGGGGGGGGGG
>MCJB01025257.1:974-21368 GCA_002018475.1 Nicotiana obtusifolia | reverse complement strand
GGGGGGGGGGGGGAGATTGTGAAGGTATTAATGTGTATGGTTTCATGGTTATGTGTCTGTGTCCTTTGTTCTTGGTGGCTTCTAGATTTTGATGCACAATTCGCATTTGTGATATGTGCTTCACATTTGCGGTGTTCGCAACTGCGAACAAGACATCGCAATTGCAACATCTGCAACTGGGTAAAAAAATAGAAAAATGGGACTTAGCTCATTTTACACCATATCTTTATCCTAAACACTCAAGAGGCGATCTTTCAAGGATTTCATCTTCCCAAAATCATTGGTAAGCAACTCTAATCCACTTTCATCAATTCCCCATTTCTTTTCATGAGATTTCAACATCAAATTTAAAATTGCTGTGGTAGAAATTAGGGATTTGGGTAGAAATTGGGGATTTTGTAAAATTGAGATTTAGACCCCAAATTGAGGCCGGATTTCAAAACTGGGCTCGGGGAGGAATGTGCAATTGATTTTGGTCAGACTCTCGAGTTTTGACCAAGCGGGCCCGGGGTTCACTTTTGTTGACTTTTTAAAAAATGATCAAAATTGAACTTCTTTCATTAATGGGTAAATTCTAAAGCTTATTTTGAATCGCTTGGCCGATAATTTGCTAGATTTTGTTGGTTTGGAGTGATAACAATATTGTCAGGAATCAAAACTAGAGTAAGAATTTTAAAAGTAAATGCGGAAGCAATAACAATAAGGAATTGAACTACTAGAATTAAAGTGCAGAAAATAAAGTATATGGGAAAATTCAAGGAAAGAATTCTAAGATCTTCCAAGAACGCAAGTTCTATAGTCTTGACAGGATCCAAGCAATAACATTTTGATTTATCGAAGAAATCAAACGCCTTTACTTAAAAACAAATAAAAATAATAGATTCGGATCTTGACCGCTTTACGACTAACTCGAGACAACAATTAATAACTAGTATTAATCACCTTTTAATAGTATCGTAAAGGAATCAATGTCGCCACAGTAAAGAAGTTATCTTACTACCTTGAACTATGAACTAGTAAAGGTTGAAAGACAAATCTCAAAGCATAAGTAACGAAGGTTCAAAAGAACTCTCAAAGTATAATATTATTAATCAATAATGAAGTACCAATATGAATGAAAAGAACTCCTATTTATAAGAGTAAAAAGTCCTTAAAACTAGGTAGAGTGGCTTCCAAGACAAACCCAAATTCGGAGGCTAAGCTAAATACTAAAAAACCTAATAAAAACTAATAAAAATAAGAGGGTGGGCGGCCAAATCCCTTTGGGGAAAATCTGGGCCTTAAAACTACTAGTTTGGACCATTCGTTTGGATTCCAATTGGGCTCCTTTTGATACACCCCCTTTGGACCTCTTTTAAGCTCATTTTAAGCTCTTATGGGTTCCTTTTGGTGGAGTTCAACGGCTGATTTTGGGACACAATCATCCTTCTCTTGGACATCAATTTGGGCCACCAATTGTAAAACTTTTAAAATTCATTTCCTTTGGGCTTGAGCTCTTCCTCTACTATTAAAAGCTTCTTTATTTGCCATTGAAGTCCAGCAATTTTAGTCTACAACTCTTTAGCTTGAAATCTTGTAAATGGCCTTTTTGGAGCTTCCAAAACTCTATCCTTGTCCTTGATTCTATCATTCCCCTCTTCTTGAAAAGAATTCGTCCCCGAATTTGATCCTGCATCAAACAAAGACAAGCCAGCAACATTGAATGTAGCACTTACTTGAAACTCACCAGGAAGGTCCAACTTGTAAGCATTGTCTCCAATTCTTTCAAGGACTTGAAATGGCCCATTTACTCTAGGATGCAACTTTGACTTCCTTTTGGAAGAAAATCTCTCCTTTCTAAAGTGAACCCCAACTAAATCTCCAGGTTTAAAAACAACTTATTTTTGACCTTTATTCTTTCTCAAGGCAGTTTGCTAATTTTTCTTTTCAATTGCAAGCCTTGTTTGCTCATGAATGTTTTTCAGCATTTCAGCCTTTGTCCTACAATCAAGATGGGCAATATCATTTGTAGGTAATGGTAATAAATCAAGGGAAGTAAGGGGATTAAAAACATAAACAACCTCAAATGAAGACATACCTGTAGAAGAATGGATTGACCTATTGCAAGCAAATTCAGTCATAGGTAAGTATCTTCCCAAGAAGTTAATTTACCTTTCAAAACAGCCCTTAACATGTTTCCTAAGTTTCTATTAACTACTCAGTTTGTCTATTAGTTTGTGGGTGATATGAAGTAGAAAACAACAATTTAGTGCCTAACTCCCCCAAAATACACGCCAAAAGTGGCTCAAAAATCTAGCATCTCTATCTCTAACAATAGTTCTAGGTATACCATGCAATTTAACAACTTCTTTTACAAATAGATCAGAAACATGTGAAGCATCATTCATCTTTAAACAAGGAATAAAACGAGCCATTTTGGAGAACATATCTACCACAACAAATATATTATCCTTACCATACCTTGTTCTAGGCAAACCTAATACAAAATCCATAGAAATATCAATCCAAGGTGAAGTAGGAACAGGTGGTGGCATGTAAAGACCATGTGGTAAAACTTTAGATTTATCTTGCTTACATTCCAAACATTATGCACACACTCTTTCAATATCTTTTCTCATGCCAGGCTAAAACAATTTTTCAGCAAGTATGTTTAGTGTCTTCGGGACTCCAAAGTGACCCATAAGCCCTCCACAATGCGCTTCCCTTATAAATACTTCATGTAAAAAGCAATAAGGGATACACAACTTATTTTCCTTAAAAAGAAACCCATCTTGAAGATTAAACCTCTCAAAAGGACCCAACTTATAATCTGCAAAAATCTTGCCAAAATCAACATCATTAGCATAAAGTCCCTTGATTTGATTAAAACCTATCAATTTAGAAGTAAGAATAGAAACTAAGACATGCCTTCTTGAAAGTGCATCAGCAACAACATTCTCTTTTTCTTGTTTGGAAGAAATTACATAAGGAAAAGTTTCAATGAATTCAACCCATTAGCATGCCTCCTACTAAGCTTACCTTGACTCTTCGA
Organism: Nicotiana obtusifolia; assembly: GCA_002018475.1. Taxonomy (NCBI): domain Eukaryota; kingdom Viridiplantae; phylum Streptophyta; class Magnoliopsida; order Solanales; family Solanaceae; genus Nicotiana; species Nicotiana obtusifolia. Next base: position 18,337 of record MCJB01025257.1, on the reverse strand, counting down.
GTATTTCAAGGATTCATGGTCAGTTTTAATGACAAGCTCTCTTGGCCACAAGTAATGTTGCCATGTGGTTAAAGCCCATACCAGAGGATATAGCTCTTTGTCATAAGTAGAATAGTTCAATGTGGCTCCACTAAACTTCTCACTAAAGTAGGCAATAGGTTCAGAATCTTGCATCAGAACATCACATATTCCGTTGCCAGAAGCATCACATTCAATTTCAAAAGACCTAGAAAAATCAGGGAATTGTAATAAAGCAGCAGAACATATTTTGTCTTTCAACAAGTTAAAAGCATTATCTTGTTCTTTTGCCCATGTAAAAATCTTATCTCCTTTTAATAACTTCAGTAAAAGGAGAAGCAATGGTGCTAAAGTCTCTCACAAACCTCCTATAAAAACTACCAAGTCCATAAAAACTCCTAACTTTAGTTACGCTCTTAGGTTTGGGCCATTCCTTTATTGCTTTGATTTTCTCTTTATCAACCTCAACTCCTTTAGAACTAACTAGAAAACCCAGAAAATCATACGATCCGCACAAAAAGTACACTTTTTAAGATTAGCAAATAAAAAGTTGATTTCTAAGAACTTCAAAAACTTGTTTTAGGTGTTCTACATGCTCTTCTAAAGTGTTAGAAAAGATTAAGATATCATCGAAGTACACCACCATAAATTTTCCATGAAAATCCTTAAAGATATGATTTGTTAATCTCATTAAAGTGCTAGGTGCATTAGTCGAGCTAAAACGCATAACTAACCATTCATAAAGCCCATATTTGGTCTTAAAAGTAGTTTTCCATTCATCTCCAGGATTCATTAGATTCTGATGGTAATCACTTTTTAGATCAATTTTAGAAAAGATTTTGGATCCATAAAATTGATCCAACATGTCATCAAGACGAGGAATATGATGGTGATATTTTACCGTTATCTTATTGATTGCTCTACAATCCACGCACATCCTCCAAGTTCCATCTTTTTTGGGTACCAATAGGACGGGAACAGAGCATGGGCTCATGCTCTCTCTCACAAAGCGTTTCTCAAGTAACTCCTCAACTTGCCTTTGAAACTCCTTTGTCTCTTCTGGATTACTCCTATAAGAAGGCCTATTTGGGATTTGTAATCCAGGCACAAAATTAATTTTATGCTCAATGCCAAATAAAGGTGGAAATCCATTAGGAATATTTTCAGGAAAGAGATCTTCAAAATCCTGAAAAAGAGAAGAAATACTACTTGGCGAAGAAGAAGTTAGTAACTAAGAATTAATTAAAGTTTCTTTATAAGTAAGTAGTACTCTGAGCAACCCCTCTTTTTCCTGCATTTAACACTCTTTGGCTTTTATACAGAAACTCTCTTTTTTCCTTTCCTTAGCTTCTTTCCTCTGACCAAGACTTTCTATTTTTCACTCAAACCCTGTTTTATCTCTTCTCTCAAATTGTTGCCCTCTCTCTCTTTCTCTCGACCATCTCTCTTTTTTCTAACTCTTGGCCTCCTTTCTTTTATTTTCCCTCAAGCTCACTTTTTATCCCTCCCCTTGTTTTTCCCATACTTTTCCTTAATATCTTTTGATCTTCAAACACTTGAGAAGGAGATAAAGGTGCAACTGTAAATTTTCTGCCATTAAGCTCAAGAGAACATCTATTATTTCTTTCGAGCATGAAAAACATTCCAATCATACTGCCAAGGACAACCCAGTAAGATATGACATGCTTGCATAGGGATTATGTCACAAAAAATATCATCCTCATATCTAGCAACATTGAATGAAATCATGCGTTGTTCGTTTACTTTTAGTTCACCACTATCATTTAACCATTGGAGTCTATAGGGAGTAGGGTGTTTCATGCATACAACTCCTAGTTTTTTCACAAAGTATGAACTCACCACATTAGCACAACTACCACTATCAATGATCATAGAACAACTTTTCCCCTTTATCCCACACCTAGTATGGAATATATTCTTCCTTTGTTCTTCACTATTGCTTCCCAAATTGATAGTCATAATCCTCCTAACTACCCCAATCATGCCATCATTAAAAGGTAGTCCTACTTCATCTTCATCTTCACTCACACCTCTCTCCTCTTCATCACGTTTTATACTCCCATATCCCCCCTCCCCCCAATCTTCTCTAAGAATGATGCTTGTTCTACTTGGACATTCATGCATCATATGTCCCCCCCTTCCTTTACATTTATGACATTAAATCGAACTAGAAGGTTTAGGGTTAAAGGTTTTACCTCCCTCTTTGTTCTCAAATATGCCTTTACCCTTGTCTTCTTGAGGTCTATAAGAACTCTACATCTCTTGATTCGGCCATGGCTTCTTGGAGATGGTGTTTGACCGACCTTTCCATGAGCTAGTTTGCTTTCTTTTATTTTGCTTTTCCACCTTTTATAGACAAATAAACTAACTCATCTATTTTTACATATTGTTTAATTCTACTACATCAGTTATTTCCTTATTTAAACCATTTAAAAACCTAGCCATTGTAGTCTCTTCTTCCTCCATATAATTAGCTTGGATCATAGCCATATCCATAGCCTTAAAGTATTCATCCATAGACATGGATCCTTGCTTCAATGTTTGAAGACGTTGTTGTAGGTCTCTTTGAAAGTGTGATGATACAAATCTCTTCCTCATCACCCTCTTCATCTCAGCCCAAGTAGCAATTGATGCTCCTTCTTGCAATCTGTCCCTAGTAAGCTTTTTCCACCAAGTAGCAGCAAGTTTAACCTTCTTACCTTCAGAGTAGTTGTGACAGTCAAAGATGGCTTCAACCTTTCTCTCCCAATCGAGGTACAAGTCTGGATCCCTCGTTCCCTTGAAAGATGGCATCTTCATCTTTATATTACTTATATTGTCATCTTCTACTCTATGAGTTTCTTGAATTCAAGAAGTCTATTCTTGAAGTTGAATCATAACAACAATAATTAGTTAACGAAGAACTAATCGCCTTTGGTAGAGATTAAAAACAAGAGATAGATTGTGAAACCCGACCCTTTAGAATAACAAGAACAACAATAATCCTAAGCTTATCTTGAATACCTATAAGGGATCTAAGATTTCAAAGAATTCATCTTACTACCTTAAGTTGAATCTTGAAGGTTGAAGAATAAATTCAAGAGTAGCCACGCACAAAAATGCAAGAAAAATCTCACAATGTTTTATTGATAATAGTCTATATAATCTCCTGAAAACAAAGAAGACACCCCTTATATAGGTAGTAGGGGTCACGAAATTAAGGCCAAAAAAGTAAGAAAATAAAGTCCAAAACTACTTTGAACAACAAGTCCAACTACATAAGGAAAAGGAAAAATACAAGGAATCCAAAACCAAGTAAATCTTGGAAAGTAACTCCAACAATCTTAGGAAAAGAAAACATAACCTTAACTACCTAGGAAAATAATAAATCTAGTACAAAATATATGAAAATAAGTTAAAACCCTTCTAGGATTGGATCTGGAAAGTCCCAAACCAATCTTGGATAAATCTTGGAAATCTTGAAGGAAATTTGCAAGACACTTGGCAACAACTTGAACTCAACATCTAGCACGTTTGTAGTACCCTTCATGGACATCAAGTAAGTCCTTTTTATATTATAAAAATGCGAATTTATGTAGGACTTCATGGGCTGCAAGTTTGGACACATTTTAGGTGCCAAATTGGTCCAAGGGTTGACTGGTTAGGACCTTCTTCAAAGGATTTCTCTTGCGATCTAATACTCCTCTTCTTGGACATAAATTTGGGCCATAAAAAGATTTTAACACCTAGCCAATTCACATCCTTTATCCTTGAGGTCTTCCTCCCAATTAACAATTTTTTTATTTGCACTTGAAGTCTAATGACCTTGTTTTGCAACTCTTTAGCTTGACATCTTGTTAAAGGCCCTATTTGAGATTCACAAGCTCCATCCTTGTCCTTGAATAGAGTTGAGCTTCTTAGGATGCTATTATTCCCCTCTTCTTGAAGAAAACTTAACCTCGAATTTTGACCTAGCAAGAAAAAGAAATCACGCACTAGTAAATGACATTCACTAATCTGAAAAAAATGAAAGGAATAAAACAAGATAGCGACCATGTGTCCACGTAACCCAATTAAGCCTAATAAGTGCAAATACTCCTTTATAAAGCATACAGACATCATCATCCCAATAAAATTTATGCCTACTTACATTTGTCCAATAAAAATCTATCTTAAGGTAGTCCAAAAATGTGCATGACAAAGAAATTACAAAAGATTGATCACGTATCCTGTCACACCTCCTTTTTTCGAAGATATGGAGTTTTTTTAATTAAAGTGACATTATTAGAAATGAGATTGTTTATTTAATAAGAGTCGCCACTTGAGATAATTATTATGGTGTCCCAAGTCACCGGTTTATTTTAAAATTCCAAATCGAGAAAATTGACTCTATTTATGGTCCGCGAACACAGAAGACCAGGTATGGAATTCTGTTAACTCAGGAGAATGTGTGAGGCACTCCCGAGTTCCGTGATTTTAACACGATCTCTTAACAATTAATACTTGGCTTAATTATCTGAATTATTACATGTTTAAAACCTTTTATGTGTTACAACTTCTATAATGTTAATGAATTTTAAAAAATTATGGAGTATATTTAAACAAGTCGCATATCGCGCAGTTGTTATTTTTTGTACACATCACAAATAATGCCATGTGAAATATACCCGTGATTCAAAACATCTTTATTTTAATTATTTGAATTTGAGGTCAAGTCGCGCAAAACACGCACTTGAATTTGGAGTTACGTATCGTGACTATGCCACGGGAACCGTACCCATAGTCACGATGATTTATTAATCGCGCCTAAGACAAGCTAAGATGTTCATGAGTATTTTTCCTAAAACTAATTTGAGATTATTGTGACGCCAAGAGCTTATGAAAATTAGTCGTGAAAGAAAAGAAATAAATTAGCTATGGAAATGTGGGTTAGCCTTACTGATTTTATTCTCGCGGGTTGTAAGACTTCCCTATTTGGCACAACTACGGGATGACCTCAACGAAAACCAATTTGGAGATGATAAATGATCCCTTACACACAAACCCTTTAGAGGTTATATTTATCTACTTTATCAAAACCCATTCTTAAATTCTATGGACAGTATAGTATCCTTACATAAGAAACCAACATCACAAGTATCCATTAAATTAATCCAAAATAAGGATGAATAAGATTGAGAATTACCAAACACTAAGATGGACTGTACAGAATAGTTCCAAAACTAATCTAAAAAAAAGCAAGCAAGCAAATTTAATTGAAGAAACTACCTGTTAGCAAATAATTAAAACCCATGGAACATCCTCACCTATCTCGATGTGTGGGGTCAAATTCGATCACTTGCATAGGGAATATCGGTTTCGAATTCATGCAACCGGCATCGATTGGAGTCACTGCTCGATAGGCCGTGATCGAGACATCGAGACGTGGAGGCTAAGATCGGATTCCATCGGAACAGAGCTCGAAGCCAAGGTGCTCGAGATGAGATCGTTGAGGCCGATTAGGGTAAAACACCCTAAGGTAACATCATTAGATTTTCGTAACTGAAGGACCATAAATCCCTTGATACGTGAATATCTCGGCGGGAATCACGGCAAAAATCAGTAAAAACCTTGAAGCCATTAATTTTAGGGATATTTTACCTTGTAGATAGGTCTTTTACCTTGTATAAAACTTATTCCCATCCTTATATAAAGCAGTAGCACAATTGTAAAAGCACATCATACAACGAACGATCAATATACAAAAAGCTACAATTTATTCTACTTACTTTCTCGTTTTATCTGCTTCGTATTTTATCTTGGAGGATTCTGCCACAGTAAAGCCACTCAATATTGGTGGTTTGACTTCTTTCTTATTTACTGAATTTAGTCTTTATTTTCATTCATTCTTTATTTGTATCAAATCAAATCACGTATCCTTAAAACCACGTACAAATTTAATTGTTATCCGTAGTCAAGGGTAAACAGTTTGTCGCCCACCGTGGGGCTAAGGATAATAGTGAACGTTTGATACAACTTACTGTCACACAAATTATTTTACGCTTGTTCTTTTGAGAATTTTTTGATTTCAGGTTTCAATTCAACGATGTCGCACTCACAATCTGTGCCTCTGTACGTCGATGGCGAATTTGACCACCAGGGCGAAAACAACAACGTAGTGCCCGGTGATGAAGTTCCAGTCGACGCTAACTCACAAATGGCGATCGATGTGGATCGGATTACCGACCCATCAAACAGTGTTCGTAGAGAATACCGTTCGACAACTCAAAACGACGAAGGGGATGGGATTAACCTCAGGATGATCTTCAACATGTTGCAGGCCCAGCAAGCGGCCATTGCCCAACTACAAAATTGGAGCCAAATTTGAAATAAGGTTGAGGCCGGCCCTTCTCGGAGAACCATCCCCGAAAATGAACCAATTGCAGAGGAACCGAGCGAAGGCGGATCGGGGGCGAATTCCGGGATCATGAAGATGCTCGAGGAACTAACCAGACGAGTCGAGTCTGGCGAGAAGAAGATCGAAGCCAAAACAAAAAGGTGGAGACATACAATTCGAGGGTGGATCAAATCCCAGGAGCACCCCCGATATTGAAAAGTTTAGATTCAAAGAAATTCATGCAGAAACTTTTCCCGTCAAGTGCCGCCCCAAAACCCATACCGAAGAAGTTTCGGATGCCGGAAATTCCCATATACAACGGGACATTTGATCCAAACGAGCATGTGACCGTGTAAACGTGCTCCATAAAGGGAAACGATCTCGAAGACGATGAGATCGAGTCTGTTCTCTTGAAGAAATTCGGAGAAACCTTGTCAAAGGGGGCAATGACCTGGTATCACAATTTGCCCCTGAATTCCATCGATTCTTTTGCCATGCTTGCAGATACCTTCGTAAAAGCCCATGCAGGTGCCATCAAAGTAGAGACGCGGAAATCGGACTTATTCAAAGTTAGGCAAAGGGATAACGAGATGCTCAGGGAATTTGTATCTCGTTTTCAGATGGAATGGATGGACCTACTACCGGTCACTGATGATTCGGCCGTACAGGCCTTCACCCAAGGATTCAATGCTCGAAGTTCAATGGCTTCGCAATCTTAAACAGAGCTTGATTGAATATCCCGCCACTACATGGGCGGATATACACAACCGATATCAATCGAAGATCAGGGTCGAGGATGACCAACTTTGAGGCCCCTCGGGATCTACTTACCTTGTCAAAGCTCATGATAGGGTTCAAAGGGATATTTATCGAGAATCGAGATCGAGCAGAGACAGGCATCGACCATATCCTGGGGACCGAAAAATCATTCCAGCAAGGCAGGGCTCCCCGAGACGAGAAAGGAGGAACGATTATAATCGGAATAACCGAGGACCCTTGGCGAGAAACAACTTCGAGAGAACCACTGGTCATCGAGAAACACCGCTACTATCCTAATATAACTTCAACGTCGATTCAGCTACTCTCGTGTGGGCCATCGGTCGTATTAAGGATAATAAATGGCCTCGACCGCTGCAATCGGACCCAGCCAAGAGAGACCCCAGTTTGATATGTAAATATCATGGCACACAAGGGCACAGGACAGAAGACTGTCGACAACTGAGAGAGGAGGTGGCACGGTTGCTCGAAAATGGGCGACTTCGAGAGTTTTTGAGAGACCGAGCCAAAAACCATTATGGGAACATGAATAAGCCCGTGAACCAGGAGGAGCCTCAGCACACAATCAATATGATCATCGGCGGGGTAGATACACCCCAAGGTCAAAACGCACTAAGATATCCATTACCCGAGAAAAGCGCACTCGGGATTATGCAATGGAGGGAATCTTACATTTCAGCGAGGAGGATGCAGAAGGAATCATGCAACCCCACAATGATGCTTTAGTAATATCGGTGCTTGTGCATTAAACGAAGGTAAAGCGTGTACTGGTCGATCCTGGTAGTTCGGCCAACATAATCCGATCGTGGGTTATCGAGCAGCGCGGGCTAACAGACCGAATTATCCCTGTAGTTCTGATTCTCAATGGTTTCAACATGGCGTGCGAAACGACCAAAGAAGAAATAACATTACCGGTACCATTCGAGAAACAAAATTCTGTGTAATTGATGGAGACGTGAGGTACAACGCCCTGCTTGGGAGGCCGTGGATTCATGATATGAGAGCGGTACCCTCAACACTGCACCAAGTGTTGAAATTCCCATCGATTGATGGGATCGTAACAATTTACGGAGAATAGCCTGTTGCGAAAGAGATGTTCGCAGTAGAAGAAGCAGTACCGAAGCTGACAGCTCCTTCCAAAAGAATCAAATAGCAATCACAGGCATCGCCTTCAACAAACGAAGGTGAACAACAACATCTCAAAGATGACAACTACGAGGTTCCCCGATCATTTTTCGGTCCCGATGTATCCGATGCAACTAAATCAACGGTCGAGGAACTCGAGCAAATTTCACTCCGAGGAGACTCGCCTAATCGAAAAGTATACCTGGGCTCGGGCCTAAGTTCCGAGCTCAGGACAAAATTTATACTATTTCTTTTAGCTAATGAAGATTCTTTTGCTTGGTCCCATCTCGACATAACAGGGATACCACCGGAGATCACGACCCACAAACTAAGCATCGATCCTAAATTCCGGCCGGTCAAGCAAAAAAGGAGGCCTCAATCCGAAGTCAAACAAGCATTCATCAAGGATAAGGTAACTAAGCTTTTAATTATAGGGTCCATTCGGGAAGTTAAATACCCAGAATTGTTAGCAAATGCAGTTGTAATTCCTAAAAAGGGAAATAAATTAAGAATGTGCATAGATGGATTTAAACAAGGCATGTCCTAAAGATTCTTTTCCCCTACCCAATATCGATCGCATGATCGATGCCACTGCTGGCCACGAGACCCTTAGCTTTCTCGATGCTTACTCTGGCTATAACCAAATACAAATGGACCAGGATGATTGGGAAAAGACATCCTTCATCACTAAGTATGGTACATACTGTTATAACGTGATGCCATTCGGGCTAAAGAATGCGGGGGCCACTTATCAACGCCTAGTAGACAAAATGTTCGAAGAACAACTAGGAAAAACAATGGAGGTTTACATTGATGATATGTTAGTTAAGTCCTTGCGAGCAGAGGACCATCTGAGCCATTTGCAGGAGATGTTCGATGTGCTGAGACAGTACAACATGAAGTTGAACCCGGAGAAATGCACATTTGGAGTGGGCTCGGGAAAATTCCTCGGTTTCATGGTCTCAAATCGAGGAATAGAAATCAACCCCGAGAAGATCAAAGCTATCGAAGACATTACAATTGTAGACAGTGTAAAAGCCGTACAAAAGCTAACAGGCCGGATAGCTGCTTCGGGCCGATTCATCTTGAGATCGTCCGGTAGAAGTCACCAATTTTTCAACTTACCGAAAAAGAAAAATGATTTCTCGTGGACTCCGGAATGTCAGCGTACATTAGAAGAACTTAAGAGGTACCTCTCTAGCCCACCTTTAATGCATACACCAAAAATAGGTGAGCGACTATACATCTACCTTGCCGTCTCGGAAGTAACGGTAAGTGGGGTCCTGGATCGAGAAGAACAAGGTACACAGTTTTCTATTTATTACGTTAGTAGAACCTTAAGTAAGGCCGAAACTAGATACCCGCATTTGAAAAAATTAGCACTCGCTTTATTGAGTGCCTCCAGGAAGCTAAAACCCTACTTCCAATGCCATCCCATATGTGTAATAAAGACCTACCCCCTGAGAAATATAACGCATAAGCCCGAGCTATCCGGCCGGTTGGCCAAATGGACTATCGAAGTAAGCAGGTACGATATCGAGTATCGGCCCCGAACTGCGGTCAAATCTCAAGTGTTGGCGGATTTCGTTGCCGATTTTGCGCCGTCCCTAATACCCGAGGTCGAAAGAGAATTAATGACCGAATCGGGTACTCCTTTGGGAGTGTGAACTCTGTTCACAGACGGCGCCTCAAACGCAAAGGGATCGGGGCTTGGTATCGTGCTAAAGCCCCCTACTGGGAATACAATTCGACTGTCTATTAAGACAATAAAATTAACTAACAACGAAGCGGAGTATAAAGCTATGATTGCAGGTTTAGAACTGGCCAAAAGCCTGGAAGCGCAGATAATCGAAGCCAAGTGCGATTCCCTCCTCGTAGTCAATCAGGTGAACGGAACTTTCGAAGTCAGAGAAGGGTGAATGCAGAGGTATTTGGACAAGCTTCAAGTCACACTGCATAGGTTCAAAGAATGGACCTTGCAACACATACCTCGAGAGCAAAACAGTGAGGCAGACGCCCTCGCTAATCTGGGGTCATCGGTCGAAGATGAAGAGATCAAGTCCGAGAAGGTCGTACAACTTTTGAGGTCGGTGGTGGAGGAAGGCCATGCCGAAATCAATTCAACGAGTTTGACCTGGGATTGGAGGAACAAGTATATATAGTGTGTTAGTTCGGGTAAGCTCCCTTCGGACCCCAAAGAATCGAGAGAATTACGCACAAAGGCAGCCCGGTTCTGTTTATCCGATGATGGAACCCTATTTAGGAGGACATTCGGTGGCCCCCTCGCAATATGTCTGGGACCGGGTGACACCGAGTATATCTTAAGGGAAATATAGGAAGGCACATGCGGGAATCATTCCGGCATTGAATCCCTGGTCCGAAAAATAATTCGAGCCGGCTATTATTGGATCGATATGGAAAAAGATGCAAAGGAGTTCGTTCGCACACGCACCAATGATCCATCAGCCTGGGGAGACGCTGCATTCGGTCTTTTCGCCATGGCCATTCATGAAATGGGGGATGGACATCGTCGGCCCTCTCCCCTACTCACCAGGTAAGGCTAAGTTCATTCTTTTAATGACTGACTATTTCTCCAAATGGATTGAAGCACAGGTATACGAGAAAGTTAGGGAAAAGGAGGTGATCGACTTCATCTGGGATCACATCGTATGTCGATTTGGGATGCCATAAGAGATCATGTGCGATAATGGCAAACAGTTTATCGGCAACAAAGTGACGAAGTTCTTCGAAGACAACAAATCAAAAGGATCCTATCGACGCCGTATAACCCAGTGGCAACGGACAAGCTGAATCAACCAACAAAAGCATAATTCGAAACCTAAAGAAAAGGTTAACCGACGAGAAGGGAAGATGGAAAGAAGTATTGCCTGAAGTCTTATGGGCATATTGCACAACCAAGAAAACCAGCACAGAGCCACTCTTTTCTCTCTAGTGTACGGTGCTGAAGCGTTGATACCAGTCGAAGTAGGCGAACCAATCATCAGATTTCGGTACGCAACCGAAGAGTCAAATAACGAAGCTATGAAAACCAATTTGGAATTATTGGATGAGAAAAGGGAAGCCTCCCTTGTTCGAATGGCCGCCCAAAAGCAAAAGATTGAAAGGCACTGCAACCGGAGAGCCCATCTTCGACATTTCAACATCGGAGACCTAGTGCTCAGAAGAATCACATGCAATACTCGAGACCCGAATGAAGGGAAGTTAGTGCCGAACTGGGAAGGGCCTCACACCATCTTAAAGATCACCGGGAAGGGATCTTACCAGCTTAGAACAATGGATGGAAAACATTTGCCGAACAATTGGAACATATACCACTTGAAACGATACTATTGTTGAGGTATGAACTTTCATTCTTCGTTTTTTTGTTTTATATTTCTAACACCTGCAGGTATCAAATGAGTAACCTCGATCCAGGAAGCACAGAACATTAGGACTGAAATCACGCGTTGCACTCTTTTTCCCTTCGACCGATTTTGTCCCAAATTGGGTTTTACGGCAAGGTTTTTAATGAGGCAACCAGGGATCGTGCTAACTTAGATCGGTCGCATATCGAAGGCAATAATGTTCAATGCTCAACTTCGATGGACCGTGACTATTAGAAGACTACTTGGCTACTTCAATTCATTGCCTAGCTACTTCAATTCGGGGGAACTTCCCATAGATCATTAGGAATTGATGTAAGGGTCAAACGGTCAAAAGAACTATGCCCAAATGGATTGATCTACCCCCTAAGAAGATTGTACAAGCACTTAAATGCTAATAAAAGTTCTTTGACACCGATATTTTGTCTCCGAGCCCAAGGGCCATTTCGATCTTCGTTGCACGACCGAAGACTAACATTACTCAGAGTTTCATACGAAAATCGAAGGGGGATAAGACTACTAAGGCAAACACCAATTTATCAAAGGCCAAGGCATATCGAGTTAACGAAGCTCGAAGGGGACTAAGACCTGTTAGGGCGAACCCCGATTTCTTAAAAGGCTAAGGCCGAATCAAGTTATTAAAATTCGAGGGCAAGTAAGACCTGTTAAGGCAAACCCCGATTTCTTAAAGGGCTAAGGCTGAATCAAATTAATAAAACTCGAGAGTGAGTAAGACCTGTTAGGGCGAACCCCGATTTCTTAAAAGGCCAAGGCCGTATCGAGCTAATGAGACTGGAAGGGAAGTAAGACCTATTGAGGCATACCTCAGCCCTTTTAGAAGCTTAGGCCTTATCAAATCGGCCAAAGAAAGGGAAAATCTGCTAAGGCATATCTTCAAATTGGCTAAGTCTAAACTAAGCCTAAAGAGCAGAAAATTCTACAAGTTGAACCATCGATTCTAAGTACGAAGAATCAAAATAGATCAAACAAGAAAGGGAAATAAAAGGGAGATCTTTATATATATGAACAAAATATGTTACAGAAATGAGGAAGTAAAAAAAAAAAGTCTCTCTATTCGGAATTTTCGGAGTCTTCTTCTTCTTCTTCTTCTGGGAAGGCCCGCTTTCTTGCCTCGGTTTTGATCTTTTTTGCATCATCGACCTCGGTAAATAGATCGAAGCCCCGAGTTTGTAACTCTTCGAGAACAGAAAGGTGTGTTTGGCATTTGGTATATTCGACCAGAATCTTTGATTGTTCCTGAGCAGCATTGGCATCGGTCCTATATTGCGCTATTAACTCATCAGCCTCAGCTTTGGATGTAGCAACCTCCGATTTTGCCGATTGCAACTCGTTGACCAAAATATCGCGATCTGAAGTGAGCGTCTCGACCTGGGATTGAAGCGTATCGGTACTCTTAGTCAGAGTCCCGATTTTCTCTTCTACCTCCGAAAGTTGTTCTTCCAAATAACCATTTGAGCTTGGAGGGTTTCTTTTTCCGAGGTTAGCAGATCGGTCTTGGCTCTACATTCATTAGTTTCTGCTTTGGCCTCACTCAATGCGGATCGGAATTGGTTTGTTCGGTCAAGTTGCTGCCCCATCTGGTCGAGTATACCAGAATTTTCTTTGCGCACAAAGTCTAGTTCGGCCAGAAGGGTCGACATCTCCCCTTCGAGCCGCTCACGACGTGCCTTTTCTTCCCTTAGTCGAAGAAAAGCCTCATGATGAAGCACTAAGGCCTACGAATATAAAAGAAAACATGACAGTTAGTCAAAGTTTGTAACATAAAGTGGTAAACACCGGACAAGGCTTATCAGAAGTTTACCTTATTTGATGCTTGTCGAGCTTCGTTGAAAAAGCAGGCTTCATCCACCTCATCCATTGTGGCCTGATCTTCTTCGATCACCAAGCACCAAAGATAACTAGCCACCCCTACAGGCGTAGAAAGGGCCCTAGCATCTTCGGGAATGGCAAACCGTATTATTCTTTTTCGATCAAGGTTTGAACTCGGAGAAAGAAATCTATTGACCAGCTTTGGACAGAAAGACGCCTTGCTCGTTTCGGTGGAGGGACTCTTCCTCGGTACTTCGAGCCCAAAAGTATCCGCCGATGGCAAACCGTCGTAGAAATCTTGTAAAGGTCCTTCCGGTATATGGCCTTTGCTCGGTGAATGTGCTTTTGCGGCTCGGGCTTCATTAAGAGTTAATTCCGAGAAATAAGGGGAGTCCATTGCTTCTGGGGGGCCCAAGATTCCCTGCGTCGCCTCTCCTGCATCGGCGGAAGCCCCAGTTCTAGCCCCCACCTCGAGGTCCTCTACTCGATGAAGATGCGTTTCATCGACCCTCGGCTCGGAGACTGCCCGAGATGGCTCGCTGCCCGAAATCTCGAGACCTTCATCTTCCTCGGACTCATCATCCAATCGATAAGCTATGTACGAGATTCTGAACCTATGAGCTGTACTTTTTTTCGGGTTCTTCTTCTCGGGCCCAGAAGAACCAAGGACTTCTTTCCTCTTTTTCTCCCCCTCCTTCTCCGAGGTAGGGGAGGGCAGGGAACCTCTCTACCAGGGGATGCTGGTCTCAATTCAACGTCCTTCAATAGACCTTCAAAGGAAGGAATGAAGTACATTATAGAGCAGCAGCATCATCGATAACATAAGATGTGGAATATAAACATTATCGGTCTCACCATGATTTTTGGCCTCCCATCGGCCCTTCGAAATCTCGCACCAGGCACGCTCTGAATAGGTCCTTTGAGATACCACCTTCTCGACCCATTCTTTCAAATGCTGAATAGCAGCCGGCATTCGAGAAACACTACAACATGCGAGATATAATAGTAAGATCACAAAGGAAAGACAACAGATTAATTGAAATAGGAAGATAGCACTTACAGTTCATGTTCTACTTCTCAGGGAATGGCATGTCTTTGGCTGGGATTAGGTCCGATGTCTTTATTCGAACAAATCAGCTCATCCAGCCTCGATCCTTATCCTCGTCGATGCTAAAAAAGGGGGCTTTGCTAGCCCGACGAGCGAGTTTTATTAGTTCCCCTCGGAAGATTCGGGGACTGTATAGTCGCAGGACATGATCGAGGGTGAAGGGTGCTCTTCGATCTTACTCACAAAAAAACGAAAGAGAATGACTATTCTCCAAACAGATTGATGAATCTGACCCAGCGTTACATCGCACCTTTTGCAAAATTCGACGATGATGGGGTCCAAAGGGCCCAACGTGAAGGGGTAAGTGTAAACACTCAAGTAGCCCTCCACGTGGGTGGTGATTGCCTCTTCTGGTGAAGGAACCACCACGTCCTTACCAACCCAGTTGCAATCTTGCTTCACCCTATCGATGGTTTTGTTCATAATCGAACAAATGTATCTAGTGATCGGATCATCTCGGCATGGTACAGAAGAAGCCTTCTCTACCTCAAAGTCGGAACAGGTTGAGCATCCAACCGGTACGAATGCTTTTAGGGGGGCCTCGGTCGAAGTCCCCTCAACAATGACAGGTTCAGTTTCTTCAACGAGTTGAAAAGAAGAGGGGGTTTGTTTCTGGGGAACAGATTTGGATGTCTGGGCCATTAGAAATAAAGAGTTAAAGAAGATAGTAGATATCAGGAGTAAAACAAGAACAAAGGAGATTACACTTGTGAAAAAATTCAGAAAACTTGAAGAATACAATAACGCAAACTTTGGAATTGAAGGAAGGGAGGGCTATTTATACCCTCTTAAAGTGGCGGTTCGAGTCCCAAAAAGAGGAAACATTAATTAGCGTTTGCAGGCGTTGCAGAGTTTGTCTTCAGTTGGTCTGTGAAATGACATATTTTATACTTGACAGTGCGTCATCATGCTACCGTAATTCATCAATATGATGTTTTGTGTTTTTTGATGAGACTCCCCGAGTTCCGTGTTACGCGCCATAAGTATGTCTCCGTTAAACCTAATCTTAAAAGCGGCGGCTCATATCATTTTTTATCATTACTCTCCAGAAAACGAGGGGACTATCTGTATGGGGTCGACTTTCGATCACTTGCATAGGGAATATCGGTTTCGAATTCATGCGATCGGCATCGATTGGAGTCACTGCTCGATAGGCCGGGATCGAGACATCGAGTGGTGGAGGCTAAGACCGAATTCCATCGGAACGGAGCTCGAAGCCAAGGTGCTCGAGATAAGATCGTTGAGGCCGATTAGGATAAAACACCTTAGGGTAAAATCATTAGATTTGCGTAAATGAAGGACCAGAAATCCCGTGATAAGTGAATAACTCGGCGGGAATCACGACAAAGATCAGTAAAAACGTTGAAACCATTAATTCTAGGGATATTTTACCTTGTAGATAGGTCTTTTACCTAGCATAAAACTCATTCCCATCCTTATATAAAGCAGTAGCACAATTGTAAAAGCAAATCATACAACGAACGATCAATATACAAAAAACTACAGTTTATTCTACTTAATTTCTCATTCTATCTGCTTCGTATTTTATCTTGGAGCATTCTGCCACAGTAAAGCCACTCAATATTGGTGGTTTGACTTCTTTCTTATTTACTGAATTTAGTCTCTATTTTCATTCATTCTTTATTTGAATCAAATCAAATCACGTATTTTTAAAATCACGTACAAATTTAATTGTTATCTGTAGTCAAGGATAAACACTCGAATACAGCAAGCAAAATGCTTAAATCACTCAAAAGAGCAAAATAAGAATCCATACGCGTGTTCCTAAGCATTCTGAACAACCAAGAAGACATTTAATTTTTTAAGCATTTAAGAAATAGAATAAGGAACCAAATCTCTAGCAGACTTAAAAATGAGAGAAACAATTAGCACATTTACGCAAGATCTACCTTAGTGGCCAGCCATAGAATATGTGATCAATCCCTCTTAACAACTCAACGTCAATAATCCAATAACACCATAACAATTGATAGACAAAATGAAATCACATGTGAAATGTTACGCGACGCCTTCCTGAGATTCTTTGGAAGGGTAGCGTAAGGCTAAGCAATCGCTGTCAGTGCAATTGCCGTCCGCCAACCGAGGTCCCCTCCGCACGCTAGACTAGATTGTCAGTGCCGTGCGGGAAAACCAATTTATGAGTAACGAGAGAATTTGAGAGCTTGAGCAGAAAAGTGAGAAAAATAGCTTGCTTGAATAAATGAAAGTCTATTACAAAAACTACGCAGTGTCGAGGGGGTGAGACACCAGTACAGAGAATTGCTTGCTTGCTTGAATGTTTGAATGCTTATACCCCCCTAATAATGCTTAAAATAAATAAACCAAAGTTACACGAGTAGATCTAAGAAAGCTGTAAAGTCATACTGAAAGTAAATAAAGTAAACCTATCTATATTTACAAAGAAAAAGGACTTAGTCTTCTACAAAGTAGAAACAAGTCCGTCAGCAGCAACATTATCCTTTTGGCTCAGGGTCCGCGCGCGAAGTTGTCTGCTCGCGCGGCGCTATGGGCGTCTGCCTGTGGCTGGCATTGGCGCTGGCTGTCAGTGGGGCGACAGAGGTGCTTGCGCGCTTGTCACTTGGAGCGGCCAAGACCACGGGGCCGACCGTGGCGCTAGGCTTTAGGAGGCTTGCCAGGACGCCACGGGGCGCGTCCAAGGGGTCATGGGGCACGGCTGGAAAGCCGCCCATGACATTCTCCCCCACCTGAGTTGGCGACGTCCTCG